>JAECUM010006574.1:97500-119208 GCA_016617855.1 Megalonaias nervosa
AGCGGGGAAATCAGTAGTACTAGTAGTAGGATAATAGCACTAGCAGTTGTGCTGGTTACCAATAGTACTACTATAGTCTGACTATACATCCCTGTTTGTTTGTACCCCCGTACCAACTTCAATAACGAAAACGTTTTATTGATAAAAAGTACACAGAACTAAGTCAATTGAATCATTGATTTATAATTTCTAACTGACTATGACCAGAATGGCAAAATAATAGCACCCCCTTGCACCTTTCATGCTTAACGGACTTTCCATACTAACATGGCGCCATATTGCGTACACTATGGGGTAGTTTATTTCCATCAGACAACATAACGACGTAGTTAATCCTATTCGGTAACTGCCGGATAATTCCGTAAATTAACAAACATTGAGAGTTTGGAATTACATCCTTTTGCACACATGAACATAGAAATTAAACCGCTTGTTAAATCCACGTCAAAGGCAAATTTGTTGTTGTCATTCTTTTCCTTTGCTTGATTCGACATTGTAAATATCGGAAGCAGACGACATATGTATGTACATCTGTAGTCGTCCACACACCCCTTTGCTGAAAATGGACTTGTCCAGGAACTGGAAATGGTTTTCGAGCATGTCCGTCTATTATACTGAAAACTTCCGTTAAGCATGAAACGAGCAAACAATAAGGTGTTAGGGCCAATCTACTCAAGACAGGTTAGAAAATATAAATCAGTGAATGAATTGACTAAGTTCCTTGCATTCTTTTTATCACATTAAAGGTTTCCATTATTGAAATCGGTAGGGGGATACAAAAAAACGGGTTGGTATAATCAGACTATAGTCGAAACAGTGATATCATCACCATCAACAGTAGCACCAGTCGTTGGAGTAGCAGCGGTGATAGCATCACCATGAACAGTAGCACCAGCGGTGTGAGTATAAATAACGATAGTATCACCATCAACAATAGCACCAGTCTTTGAGTAGTAGCAGTGATATCATCACCATCAACATTAGCACCAGTCGTTGGAGTATTAATAGTGATAGTATCACCATTAACAGTAGCACCATTGGTTGGAATATTAATAGTGAAAGCAACACCATCAACAATAGCACTAGACGTTGGAGTAGTTGCAGTGATATCATCACCATCAACAGTAGTACCAGTGGATGGAGAAGTAGTAGTAGCTATAATGGTCGGGATTGGCAAAAGTTACGTTAACATCATTATCAAGAATCCGGGTGATCAGTATCTTTTAATCCACGTTTGAGAGAACTTCTTTTAAAGGAGAATAAGAAAAGCGAAGATAATGACGACCAAAATCATTCGAGGTTTTACCTTCCTTTTACAGGGACCACTCCGGTGGCCTAGTGGTTAGAGCGTCCGCCTCGGATGCGGAAGGTAGCAGGTTCGAAAAAAACCCAACAATATATCCACACAGAAGGGAAGAGAAAAAAACAACACAACATCTGCTATCCACACAAACGTACGCTACCGCATACAAACACACATTTACTATCAACACAAACGTACGCGAACGCATACAAACACACACAGACACATACACACACATATCAGTAAAGGAGTGAGTGTTTATAGTCACTACTCCACGCTCACACAAATTAGCAACTTGAATAGTGTCTCTTTTCTAGAGATTTTAATTCCAATTGCATCTGGCTAATGGTGGCACCTTCCTGGTCGGGCACCACAGACACAACGTCGGCTCCAGTCCTGCTCCCAATTGATGTTTGTGGTTGGGAGCGCAGACGGGACTTGCGTGGCTTCATTATCCCACTCCTCCGTTTGATGAATAGTGAACACTTATTCCCTCTGTCTTCTCCTATGCCACACTCGTGGATGCTGTGGCTTCCTTACTTCCTCTTCCCAGTATTCCGTCTGGGGGATCACGGCTCTGTGTACTGGTGGTAGTGGTTGTTGTGGTTGTGGCTGTAGCTGACGTCGTACTGGTTGTGGAGGTACTGGTTGTGGTCGTACTGGTTGTGATCAGGCTTGACCTCACACAATGGTCTAAGCATGAGGTGAGGTAGGATCTTTTCCTTCTCCTTTTCTTTCTTTTTCTTCTCCTCCTCTTCTTCTTTAAGTCTGGCACTTTGCTGGATTGCCTCCATGGCCAGTTCCTCCAGGAGGAGTCTGGCATACTCCAGGTGCATTTGGAGTTCAAGCAATTTGCTTATCCTGCTCATGTTGTGTTGTTGACGATGGGTAGCCAGACTGAGAGAGAGAGATTTTGAATTAAAGTGGCATTCGCCCATAATGAGCATGCGCCACTGGTTAATGTATGCATGGTAGACTGTTAAATTATCCTGGGGGAAGGAATCCGAGCTTCATCCCCCAGGCTTTAATGCAGTCAAAGAGAGCTGATAAATTGGCAGTCAGGTAGCGGAACAATAAAAGTTCCATGCTGCCTGAATGAAGGTCCATACCTTGAATGGGAAAGTACCCAACACGCACTCAAGTAATTTTGAATATTCAGTCCACCTACAGCGGTAGCAGGTGTCAAACAAAGCAGTTTAAGACGCCAGTGGCGATTGGTTTGCGACTATGACGTCACAACGGGACTCCTGGAGTTAAGACGGGTGGAAATCGTTCCACATCTCCGTCCATATACGAGCGTCCGAGTGAAAAAAGGAGGAAAAGTATCTCGGCAGCCGGTGCGATGAGAAGCCGTGGAGGTTGTGTACGCCCCAAAACGCCCGTCAGTACTTATTTCAAATTCAGTCCAGTTGTACTAATGGACATATAAAATAAACCAATAATGTGTAAGCCACCTGTGCAATTAACCAAATAAAACAAGTTACTAATTTTCATGATGATTTCGTTCGAAGTTGGAATTTAGTGTACAAAGTGAACATAAATATTTCTGAAATATGCCAATCAGCTAAGTCAAAATGACTAATATATTTTTGTATCATGAATATTAAAGACTAAGTGTAAATTTTGATGGTGGTAACAAAAGGGTCAAATTTGTGCTACAACATAGAAATATAATCAAAAACGGTTTTCAAGCCAAATAGAAAACCGTGTAACCCATTCAGGCAATTGAATGGTTTCTCGGTCTTTTCAATTCCGAGTCCATTTCGGGAGCTCTCCGGAGTGTGGGCAGCATCCTCTCGTCCGTCGCGAGGTCGCCCTCTCTGGAAACGTCGGAGTGTGGGCAGCGGTAAGCCTGTGTATGACTCCATATCTGTTAATCTGGTGGCAATAGGCTGGCTTTTCCATTCTGTCTCCGGCGGCAGCCTTGCTCAGTCGCCTCCCATCAAACTCCCTATGGTGACCCTACACTAGCTCTCCATCTGCTAAGTTTGAAGACACCAGCTGCCATTATTATGTTATTATCGTCTTCGTAGATGTTATACCGAAGGAAAATGTCGACGGGTTGGTCAGTAGGTTGACTATCGGGTTGCTGCACTGCATGGGCCATTTTCTTTGTTCTGTAGACTGCACGTGCAGCAGGGTTTTCCCGCCCTCCTCCACCCTTATCGACGAACAGCTGCTGGCGCTCCGATGTTGCTCTCTCGATGTCTCTTGCCTGAATGGTAGCCAGACTGACGATCGCTGCGCTTTATATCCCTGGAGCATGAACGTGAAGGAAAATATTCCCTTACACCAAAACTTACAATACCACTATTAGCACCACATGGAACGCGCGGATCTAAAAGAAACGCTAACGTTGACTTTTTACTTACAAACACAGACACGCTATCTAACTAGTCAGAAAAACGAAGTGTGGATGGACACACTTCTGTTGTTTGGACATAAAACAGAGAAACGAAGTGCTTATATACACACTTCTATTTTTTAACATAAGCACACAAATCTTTTGGCAATTTGATTAGCATGTCTTTTCTAGAGGGTTGAGGTAGCCCTGAAAAGGGCTGTTGTGTTGACGGGGAGTTACGGCGAGTCAACAATGGATGGTCGGACTGGAGACCGCCCCGCTTATGTCTCAAACGCGGACGCGATAGAAAACATTCCTACTGGGTTTTTGTTGGGTCGGAACGCTATGATAGTTAATTCATGGTGAGGGATAGAGAGAGGTCAAAGAGCATGTATAGTCACAGATTTTTTTGAAAACAAACGACAGACATTTTTTCAAAACAACATTTTTTATTCAACAAACAACTAATAATTTATATAACATCAACAATTTTTTTTATTTAACAAACAACTAACAACTAACAATTAACAATAATATCAAACAAACTATTTTTGACAAGGTTGACAACGTTGTTGAGTCAAGTTAGATTTTCACTGATGGAAGTCACGAAGCCATTGATGTACACTACGTTTTCTAGCTAAAGACAAAAGATAGCCATAACGGTCACAAAACCATCGATCTACGTTCTAGAAGAGTTACGATCAAATTAAGTCACTAAATGTTCTAAAGGATAACCAAGACTGCGATGATGAAGAAAATAAACACAATATTGTCCACACCATGGAATATGTGCCTTGTAATTTCACATTATTGAACTGTGTCGTCTGGGCATTTCTTCTCATAAAGTTGATAATGTCGTCTTCCAAAGGTGGTAATCCATACGAATCAAAATACTCACACAATCCTCTTTAGGGAAGTAGACGGCTACCCAGTGGGTTCCTGGGAGATGACTGTCGTCCGTGTTGATGACATAAGCTTGATGGTCTTGAGGCTTGAGATGAGGTAGTTCATTTTTAGCATACACCTCAGGATTCCAAGAAGCAGTATACGAACTGTTGTTCAAAAGGTAATAAAGTTCCCAGGTATCCATTTTTGTTTTGTTGTGGGGGTTTTTTTTGTTGTTGTTGTTGTTTATATCACAGGTAATGATAAGTCATCAATTAAATTGTGACTTTTTGCTTAAAAATCTCTGAAAAGGAACCGTTTCTTTGTTTCGTCTCCGCACTCTGGGGCAAGAGAGTTTTGATGCAATAGGTCTCCAGAGTAGACAATGGAGGGCAGGAATGATTACGCAAGTCTTTATACCACTGATGCAACACTGCTTCTCCCGAGATGAGACTCCAAGAGTCGTCCAGATACTCGTCCAATTTTTCTTCTTGCCTCGTCATCAGACGTTTATCGTGTTGAATTTGACTGGGATGATCGTTTTGACATGCATAGCAATCTTTCTTCATCAATTCCGAAATTTTATCCGTCAGGTGTTTGGCAAAACAGGACACTAATTGTTGTTCTTGTTCTGGCCATCTGGACGTGACCACCACGTCCTCTTCTTCTTTGTCGTGGGGTTCTGTTTCCACGGTGTCCTCCCATTCCATTTCCAAAGATTCTCCATTGTTCGAAGAAGGATAAGAATCTTCCATAGTTTCTAATAGTCTAGAACGACTTCTCTCAAACTGTTGATTTCTATGGTATTATCGAATTTGGCATACAGGATGACGTTGACCGTCTCGTCGAGAGCTTCTGCAAACTGAAGTTCCACACGCAGTTGACCGGATTTTATAGGGTAGAAATGTCCTTTGTCGCTGCCTTGGTCTGGACAGAAATCAAAGGCCCACAAAGTGTAACCTCCTTCATAATCTTCGTACGAAATGCCGTGGCTGGTATAGGTTTCTAGCTGTCCGGTGGCTTCGTACAGGGACAAGTACGATCTCAAGTAATTCTTCTGGGCAAAGTTAGGTTCGAAGGGTCTGGTACACAAGGTCTTGCCATCGCGACTGACTTCGATCTTGGACACTCTGTAGTGCTTAAACTCAAAAAGATTTTGATCGTGGGCTCCGTTGGGGGCTGCATTGCTAACGATACCAACGATTAAACGTTTGGGTAACTGTTCTTGGAACAGATGATCTTTGATCTTGGATCGGTGTCCAGCAGCAATGGTGAAAGTTTTCACTTCCACGCGTCGTATCGGATACTTGGCGGTCGTTCTGCTCAACGTGTGCCTGATGTTGTTTCCTGCTTCAGGTAAGACTTCTACTCGGCGCACGTAAAGTCTGGCTTCGTGGATGATGGTTTTGTATTCGTTGGCATGAGCCATCATATTGAAAGCGGTACTGCTGAAATTCAGTCTCAGGCGAATATCCACTACGTTTAGCAAATACTTGTCTTGCAGTCTCATGTCCAAATGCAGACGATCCATCAATTCTAAACCACGTTCTTGCAGGATTTTCTTTCGACGGTCGTTAAAGCCCACATTGTGAAGATTGTCATCTGCTGTCACGGCTGTGTCGTTAAACTTGTTCTCGCCTGCTGTGTCAGGTTTCCAAACCATGCAAGCATCCAGATGAGTGTTCTTGGTCTCTTTTCCGTACGTCAAGAGATTTTCCAGGTACGCTCGGTAAGAGTAAGTATCCATGCTACTGCTGACCAGTTTGTTATTCAAGTACAAATCCACTTCGCTGAACAAGGAATGCATGAAATTGTTGACGGGAGCTATTGTAGCCTCGGCTCCCGGATTGGTGATGTCCGTTTTGATCACTTTGAGTTTCAGATACAAGTTGTCACGGAATTGTATAAATCCCTTTATTTATTAAATACATGTATTCGGGTTTCGGTTTTTGTGTACAACGATACCCGAGGGTGATTTATGTATATTGTACATTATTTTGAAACAGTGAGTTCGGTTCATCCTATGCCGCACGTCCGAAGTGCTTTCGATAGGAAAAACCGAATTCTTCCAGCGCACAGATGATGTAGACTACATTGTATAAATGCCTCACTGTAAGACGATATCTTCACATTACGGAAAGTCTTGTCAGTATTCAGTCTACTTAGGGACTTGCACATCTTCAGCTGTAGAGATATGTAGGTTATTTGTCAATTTCTTGTGTATATTATTTCTTATGTATGTTGCAAGTTATAGCTTTGTACGTACTACCACGGTTTTTTTTTTTTTGTATGTTTTCAATGTATCTTTGGCTTGCGTAGTACAACGCAAATAATTTCTATTCTTGTTTGTGACTAAACAAGAGATTTATATTAGCAAAATAAAGTTGCGTTTTATTAAGAAACGTTTAGTACCATAGGAATCTTATCGGATACAGGTTCACTTCTGAACCTGTTTATCGTTTTGTAATGTTGTACCGATAATGTAATTTGTATAACTTACCGTATATAACGTCATTACGTGTATTGTATATGCCCGTGTCATGCATAGTACACGGTGTTAGATGTATTTTCAGCCGATCAGAGTGATCCGTGCTGATCGTAGTCGACGTGGTACCAACTGCAGAGCTAACCATAAAAGTTGACCATAGCAGCTGTAAACCTGGACCATAGCAGCCGTAGAGCTGAGTGAACAGTGTTGCTGGTCGAGTAGCAGATGATCGGGCGTTGCTGACCGAATTGGTGGGCGCTGATTGCTTGATTGACCAAGGAACTAAATGGTGACTATCTATAATGATGCTTGCTTGATTGATAAGTGTGACTGGTAGCCAAGTGTAATATTGACGGGAGTGTTTTGTGTTACTCCATGCATGTAATCTTTTAGCCGTGGGCTAATTTTGGGGTTTGTTATACCCAGTGTTTTGGGAGTGTAAAGATATTTTTGTATGATATCTGTTCAATCAATTCATCATTTTACTATTTGAGAAAAATACGTCAGTTTTTCACTATTTGAGTGAATACATCATTTTTACTATTGAGTAAAACACGTCATTCTTTTCGTCGTATGAAATTACTGTGAATCATTCACCTTTGTCCTTATACTGTGTAAGGTCATTTATTTGTATTTCTATTTGTTGCATTTTTAGGTTCGTGCGGATTATGTTAACTTGTCCAATATTTGGATCTTATACTCGCACATGTTAATCAATATTCTTTTCTCATTCAAGTCATACATCAATAAACATTGTATTTGTATCACCATCAAAAGTGTTCTGTTGTAAATCCGAAATCCAACCCGGTTATCTTGTTACACAAGTAACTGCTATTCAGATCTTATGTAATCTTCGGGCTGTCATTTGATTTCAAACTCGATGAGAACTGAATCCGTCAAAGAGGAGACGGGATAAAATTCTACCCATTGGGATTCTTGCATCGTCATCATGGTGGGTGGCATGGCAAACAAATCCAGTTCCTACTTGGAACAGGCGCAAGACTCGGTGCATCGTTTTCTTTCTTTCTCTCTGTTTGTGATTTAATAATCATAAACGTCTAAGTCTCGGACGGTTCTTCTTTTCTTAGTCTTTCTAGCTCTGGGGGTGTGAAGTCCTCTGAAGGGGTGTCTTCGTCGTCGTCACTTTCTGCCCTGTCCTTGCTGTGGAGTCAGCGAAGCTGGAATATCTGACTCGGCAGCGACCGGGGCATTCATAGGAGTTTCTCGACGGCCCAATATTTCTTTGCCTGTTTGAAGCAATACATTTTTGTCTGCTCTCAAGAAAGCTTCTTTGGGATTTTGTTTGTCGATGATGACATTTTGGAGAAATTCTTTGCCTTGCGTCAAAGCGGCATCTTTCCAGGCGTGCAATCCCCGTGTCACCATCGGTTTCAAAACGTGAGTCACCGAATGAAAGGCCTATTTCAGCATATCTCCTAAACCATGTCCTCGTTGTCGAGCGACTCCTTGGTACACAGGATACATGACTTACAAGTGGTTAGAGTAATCGTTTTCGAAAATGGAGTTTTACTGTGACTTTACCTTTGGTGAATGGAATATTTTGTCCCAGATCTCCTTGTATAGTAATGTTGACAGTGTCGAAATACGACTTACTGACGGGCAAATAGTGAGGATGTACAAATTCATGCTGAACGTGATAGGTGTTTCCACCTTCCTCGTCAGCGTTTGTGGCAGAATCCACTTCGAAAGGAATGACACGCAGTAATGGTACGGAGGTGTGTCCCACCACGTTGTACTCCACCACATCGGAGTACACAAAGATCAGATTCAATCCTTGGTTCATTTCTACAGGGAATCGAAAATATTTCGCAAAATCCAAGTTGCCGGTCATGGCTGGTATTTCGTTTTTAATCTTGATCAACTTGGGGTTTCATCCCAAAATGTCATACAGTTCAGGACAAAATGTAATGGCCAACACTTTGTCCTTTAAAAATTGCATCAGCAGGCGACGAGATATTTGATGGTACTCGATCGTGACACTTTTTCTGGTTTTCTCCAAGACTCTGCCAAACACGGCATCGAACTTGGTAGCAATTGCATTCACCAGATGTTGACCGCTAAAATGATAGCCTGCAGGAATGATGAACAGATAGGTGGACCGTTTAGTTTTGGGGTCCTGTGTTTTCATAGAGTCACATTCAGTAGTGTTTAGTTGCACTTGCTCGTGATGAACTTCCACCGTAAAAGTGTTTTGATTTTCAATGATGTTTTTGATTTGTGTAGGGTGAATCATTTCCACTAAAGCCACTTCCCAATGGGCTTCGTGATCCACTTGGATGGCCTGAGGTAATAAGGCCGTGAAACAGCACAAAGTGTTGTGGGGAAACACCTTCATGGAACTGTCACTGGGTAACGTTAAGTACAATTCGTTATTCATAATTCCAGAGTTTACTGTCCGAGAGGTCCCTGGAGGTCAGAGGAGTCTCTAAAAGAGGATTGTTGTAAATGTTATTGTGACTGTTGGGAGGGTGACTGACGTTGGACGCAAGGCTCCCGTTGTTCCCGTTAGAGGAGTATTTCATCGAAGGATTGGGAAGAAGGTAACCGATGCAACTGCTGAGTAAAATGGTCCACAATTGTTTGTCTCCTTGTTGCAAACTCAAATTGGCAATGGCAGCACCGATGACACAATACACCACAAAGATTTCGCAGGTTTGCTTTTGTAGATCTTGCAGAGAAGAACTGGGGGAAGGAGTGGTCACTGCTGTAGTGGTAGCGGTTGAGGTTGTGTTGAAAGGCATGATGGTCACTTCTTTTTATAGTCGATGATTTGTGAAGAGTCGATCCAAGAGTCTAAACTCGGCGGATATCCTTTACAATGTACTTTGACTTCTTTGACACGACGTTTTCTAACTTTACGAGTTCTTCCATCGAGAATTCTTTCGATCTCGTACACTTCGTCTTCTGTTTTGGTCACACGTTGTAACTCGGGCAAGTAAAACGTTCCTTTTAACACTTCTCTGTTTAGGTCTTCCAACTTATAGACGGCAGGATGAAGGCCACGCACTCGTCCAGTGGCACGAAACAATTCGGTGGTCCAGTTGGGTAAGTAATCTTTGTCGAAAGTGCGTTTGGTTTTGCCAATGCGCATCCAATCTCCTACTGCCAACACTCCACCTTTCTTGGGGACAGCCACAGTCGAGGACGTACCAAACAGGCGCTCGAAGATGGTCACTTTGTTGTCGGGGGTCACTTCTTGGGGAGCAAATACCGATGATCCGATGGTAAGAGTGGTTGTATACTTGGACTAGGTGCGGCAAGACGTCGATGTACTTAAGAGTGTGTTGATGCGTAAAATATTTCCACATGCGTTCTTTCAAGGTGCGCTGAAACGTTCCACGATGCTGGCTTTGGTTTCGGGATTCTCGGTGATGAAAAATGAATGCCACGTTTTTTAAATTCTTTTCGGAAAGCTTGGTTCAAAAATTCGGTGCCTTTGTCGGTTTGCCATCGAAGAGTGTGACGACTGCTTCGTTTCAACACCAGTTGCAGGGTTCGCACTAACTCACTGCTCGATTTGGAAGTCAATGGCACGACCCAAGCAAATTTGGAAATGACGTCGATGACACAAAACAAATATTTGTAGCCACGATTGTAGGTGGCCAAATGAGAGACATTGGCTAAATCGGCTTGCCATTGATGATCGATGCCCTCCACTCGGGTGCGACTTCTGGAAAATTTTCGTCGAATGGATTTGTGTAAAGTGCACGTAGCTTGTTCTTGTAACCATCGTTGCACGTGAGGGAAACGGACACTTTTCAGTCGAGTTTTGGCAGCACGATACAATTTCTGAACTCCTCCGTAACCTGCAGGATGGGATGGATCGTAGTAAATGCTGGCTAACACCTTCTCCATTTTTTAGTAGGTTATCCACTCTTCGCTGATGCTACTCTGGATGGGGCGAGGGGGTGGTTTAGAAACGGCTTTACGTGTCCGATATGCTACGGGAGTGGAAGTCGAGGGTAGTGGTGGTTGTGGTGGTGGTGGTAATGGGATGGCTTTGGTCTTCTTTTCATTTTTCACTTCTGGTTTCCCGTTTTTCATTTTGACTTCTGTCGAAGAAGGAGTGGACATCATCTTTTTAACCCATGCTTTAAGTTCTTCTCGTTGGGGTGTAGGGGAAGGGGTCAACAAGAACACTGCAATCTTTCTAGGGATGGGAGCTGCTGACGGTGCTTGAAAGACCTCTCGTGCCTCTTCTTCCTCAGGCATCCGTAGGGCTGCGTCTGTCTTACCGCTGGGGGTGGTAGTGGTGGTGATGGACTTTTCAACAGGGCCATAAAATCTTTCAGAGTTGGCAGAGCTGTTTCATCTAAAGCTTTCTGGTGAAAGAGTTGCAGTCGTTGCAACATTTGACCGTACCTTTGCGATTTTTCCATTTCGGACAATCGCTACGATCTATCAACGATTGCAATTCGTGTTGTAACTGGGACATTTCGGTCACATGAGGATTGGGAGGTAAATGAGTGGTCCATTCTTCTCTCTAACGATGGTATTCCATCCATCGTTTGTAAGGTACTAAAGCCAGTTTTCGCCCTTCCATCGGATTTCAATGATCACGTCTGAGACCTTTTGATTCCAGAGGTCCTTTTTATCTTCTTGGACCTTTTTATCTTCATCCCAGGATTCATCCTATAGTTCCCAATACTCCTTTCAGCAAGGGTCATCCTATTGTTCCCATTACTCCTTTCAGAAAGGGTCCTAGCAGGGGTAAAATTCCTCCGCGTTGCACCAGCATCTTTTTCTTTTGACGAATGGGAATTTTCTTTTGGACCATTTGGCGAAGAACGTGTCGATGTTTGGCTAAGCTATCTTTCTGGTGTTTAGAGAAAGGTATCATGCCATTCAAGACATTCAGGCAACATTCGCACACGGTATCGATGACATCTTTGGAGGCGGTTTTAAGGAGTTGTTTTCGGATGGGTGGAGGAGCTTTGGATAGGACGGACAACATGACCCAATATTTGGCTAAACGAGGATGTGGTCCTTTTCTTTTCTTTTCTTTTTTGGTAAGAGAGTGGTGTGAACTTTTAGGGTACATCTTTTTGGTTCAGGAGGAAACAATACACTAAAGACCATGGCTTGACATGCGTCCCTTTATCTTTTTCAACTAACGCTTCGTCAAAAATGTGACAAATTTTCCCCCAAAATTGCTAAAGAATCCTCCCCTTTAGTTGCTCCTCTTTTTCTTTGGACGAGTGTGTCTTTTCTGGGGGTGACGTCGATGCTTGGCTAAGTGTTTTCTCGGATGAAGGGACTGTCCTTTTCTTTTTCCTTTTCCTTTTTGGACAGAAGAACGACAATGGTGATGGTGTGCACTTCTTTGAGGGGACATATTTGGGCGTTCAGGAGCACAAAAGCACTGTTCCCCATCTTTTACCTCAGGGCCTTTTTATACTGGAATGCGTCGCAACTGATTGTCTTAATGTCGTATCAACTTGATGACAGGCATCGATCGACGTTAAGGGGTTCGCAACGGACTCAATCGGGACAGTTCTTGCTTGGACAAATCCAGTAAACTCTGTAACATGCCCAGTCTCTCTTGGACTTTGGGGGCAGGTACTTTGTGAGCAGCTGCCACTGCCGATAAAGAGGAGGCGGGTGTCACCGCTGCATGAGAAGTTCTTGGAGACGCGGGTTTCATCAAATTAGCACGAACATGTGTCAAATTGGGTTTACCAGGCATTACCAGCAACGGAGAAGTGGAAGAAGCTGAGGCTACTGGAGACTTGGTCACGGTAGCTGCAGGTCGTGGCTTGGGGATGTAAGGTTGCGTCCTGGCTGCAGTACCTCTCTTGCGGGTAGAAGCTGTTTTCTGGGTTCTTTTCTGGGGACTTTTCTTTTTCTGAGGCTGTGACCTGGTCTTGACACCGCTGCTGTTTTCTTCTTTGTACGTCGGGGAGTGGCTTTTTCTTGGGGAGGACTTTGTGAGAGTTAGGATCCCATTTTAAGAGGGAGCGAATGATAGCAACTTCTAGAGAACCACTACCGCCACGTTTCAAAATGATTTGCTTTTTGGTTTAGTGCCGATGCGGAGATCGGACAGTTGCGTCAAGGCTACTTTCTTTCTCTCAAAAAAGCGTTTGGTTTGATGTGGAATGTGAATGATGCCTTGCAGTAATTGACGTGCTGTCACCGTAAACCATCGTAAGACTTCTTTGAGACTGGCCTCTAAGACACGAGCACGCATTTGTGGATTTTTTCGCGACTGATGCCGTACAAGGCACGAATCAGTTTGACGGGAAGATGAGACTGAAGGGACGTCATGTTGATGCTGTGTGAGACAGTCCCAAAGTGACCGAAGTTTTTATAGACTTTTTGTTGTTGTTGTTGTTGTTGTTAAGTCGACGACGGGGACGTGTACACGACAGGTCCTCCGTCTTGGCACCAGTGGTGAAACAGATGGGTACGAAATCGCAAATAATCAGGGTTGGTGGGTTTTAAATCCACGAGTAAATAGGAGTGTGGGGTTTGAGTGGCATCGTCGTACGCACGAGTCAGCCAAGGCGTTCCTAACTGTTTGGCTAAGACTTGCACTTGCGATTTATCTCTAGGGCTTTTAAACAAGACCACATAATGAGCATTGAGACTGATGGTGCGATGGGCTTTACTTTGTTGAAACAAATTTTGGGTGATGTAAATGACACTGGCATTACGATGATGCCCTTTGCGCGTAAACCACAGTTTAATTTCTTCTTCGTCTTCTCCTAACATGTCGTCGAAGAAGACCAGATGGATTTGACTGGGGTCCGACGCGATCCCGTCGTCTTCGCCAGGAATGCCTTCCACAAACACGATGGAATCGCCTTGACTTTCTCACAGAAGGCCGTACTCCAATTGCCACTCTTTGTAATACCACACGATCCGATGAGGTGGACGATCGATCAAATGGTGTTTATGTTCGATCAAACGTTTGACAAATTCTGTTTTGCCTGAACTGTTGGGTCCTGCAATTAACATGTTAAAGGGATGCCGAAGATAAAAGGCCTCCCAACTGGCACGATCTAACTTTTCGTCGATGACTTTGAAAGTGGAGGAAGAGGGAGCAGAGACAGTAGAGGTAACCATAGTAGTGCAGGTAATGTCACTTTTGGCACGAAGAGAAACAAGACAAGAGATTTTATACTTTTTTTCAGGACATGTTTCTTGCAAACTTTAAAGTTGAACACGAAAGACAAAACTACATAAAAGCCAAATGGTTAAGTACATGGATAAAATACACATAAAAACGATAAAAGTGGAATATATATAAGTCTCTGTACAACATTTTTGGTGGCGAAGCTGTAGTGTGCTAGGGACAGTGTGTAATGTTCTTAGAGTCTCTACACTTGGCACAGTCACAGAGGGGTCCTCCCGGTATGGCCTTTCGGGGATGTCGATGACAGTCCTGTCCTGAAGGGAGTGGTTTTCCTCGGTGACGGGTTCTTCTTCTGGCACTGTCACTAACACAGGTTTAAAAGTTAACTTTTTCACTGGCACTTTAAATTCAATTTTTTCTTTGAATGCATAACACAAATCTTGGGCAATGTAAGCCACTTCTTTCGTGCAAGCCTCGAAACCCCAACTTTTCTAGTAAGGTACATCTTTCCAGTGAGAGTGTAAGTCACAAACTATACACACATCATCGTAAGCATCCGGAGTGGCTAAAATTTCACAAAGAAACTTTTCTTCAAACAGAGGTCGAAAAGTTTGCAGATCAAAGCGCAATGCTTTTAACAGAACCAGTTACTCGTGCTCATTTAAAGGAAATACCATCATGTTTTGAGTGGTATGTGCTGTTCGTAAAGAGTCCACTAGGAATCGGCTGGTAAACGAAATCCCAGAAAGCAAGTCACTAAGACACACACTACACGTCGACCCCAATTCAATGGACACAGTCCTTGTAAAATGCGATGTAATCCTCCACCGTTTGAATACTGTCATTGATTTCCTTCTACGGAATCCGTTGTATCAAGAATGATAAAGGTCGTGGCATGAAAACCCGTTTTTATACCCTCTTTGGTGTAATGTGAAAAGTGTACTTTTTGAACAGCATCGGTTTTATTTTAGTTCCGTGCCAATATTGTTTACTCACTAACTCACATACCACATGTCGTACAGAAGTTTTCTCTTGAACCAAAAAGAATAGTTCTTATAAAGATTTGTTGTAATCCTCTAACTCGTCCTTTGGAATTCTATGTATTAGATCACCTTGTAAGTAGAATGAGTGGCATCCAAAACTTTATGAATCTAACGTGATTCATCAATGTCTGACCAATGGAAAGCTTTCACATGAATCAGTTCTTTAATGCCATTCAGGTACCAGTGGTTCCAACATCGGTGAAGTAACGGATGCAATTGTTCTTTGCGTTTCACTTGTATTTTGACCAACTGCGTTCTCTCAACTTCACAGGCAAGTCTCGAATGTTCTCTTGTAAAGAATTCATCCAGAGATTACTGAGGTCGTCCCACTAAAAGTAGGTAATGACAATCCGGAGACCATCGAGCATGTTCCAGGTAAACGGAATCTTTCTGCTCCTACTCGTGAAGTGACACACCGCAACTGAAGCACTTGATTTATCCCCTTTGCCCAAGTAGATAAACCTGGCTCTGGCTAATTCTTCGGGGGTGGGTCCTCCCAGATATTTTGGCTATTTTCCTTGGAAGGTTTGGAATCGACTTTCAGATTCGCAGTATTCAGGCAAGAGCACAGGGAATGAATATTCGTCTTTCACATGTTCATTTCGATGAGGGTACGGTGAAATCCGCAGAAGTTTGCTCAGGGTTGGATAGCATCCGTAGGGTGGTAGCCGCATGGATCGCGTGGTTGATGACATTGACATTTAAATCCAGTAAAGTGAAAAGGTGTACGATGACGAGTGTCATCGCTTTTGCATCCGCCAGGTTTGACAAGCACAACATCACTTTCAATGGTAGGTGTAGCGGTAGTCATAGCAAAGTTCCCATCATGTTGTACTGAATCGCTGAGGTCACAGCGTACAGCATCCCTACCATCGCAAGGTACAGCATCGCACTCCACTTGAGAATCACCGAACGTGAATGGTGTGGTCAGTTTGTTAGCATTCATCTTTCTCGCTTGGTGTTGGTAGCCACAATGAACTATCTGTCTTGGACGTTTTCCCTTTTTATATGCTGACCAATATCGACGTTACCGTACGGTAAAGTGAAGCGGTTGGGAAGCCGTACTAGCTTCTGGTACACGATTTGATACACTTTTTCCAAGGGTCGACTGACGATTTGGTGTGTGGGTAAACGTACAATCTTGTGAGGTTCGTAGGTGGTCACTTTAAAGTTTCCATCCTATCTTGACTGCAAGACTTCTTTCAATACGGCAAAGATCACCGCTCGACCGGTGCGATAATTGAGAGTCAATCCTTTCACTTTGTACTCCGTGTGCACTTCCCCTTGTGGGTCTCGGTATTCATAGTCGTAATATTTAGGACCGCCACTTGCAAAACTTAGAATTCTTGTCGTTGGGGTGCTCGTCCGTCCAGGCTCCTAAACAGTCTCCTTCGATGTCAGGGTGACAGTGACCCAGGCGATTGTTGTAGATGCAACTGTCCGTGTCAAAATACAGCACATGGTTTCCTAATTGGTGTAACGCTTCGTACAGTCTTAAACGAGCATGGGCTGACACATAAGCCGTAATGATGACATTTCCAAATTCGTCGGCTTCTACAAAGTCCAGTTCTTCTTCGTAATTGACTAAGATCAAGTCCTCACGAAGGACATCCACGTGTTTCATGTATTTGGTTTCGTCGTGAATCATCTGGAAGTAGCGGGAAGGTTCGGACAAATACTCCGTCTTGGGTAAACACGGTGGTTGTGCCATTTTGCCCCACAAGCAATTCAACATCACTTTGGCAAACAATCGCCTTCCTTCGTTTTTCTCGATGTGGTCTAAAGTGATACCTTCCTGCTCTCAGTATTTCTCTTTGAATTTCTCTTGGTCTTCGGGGTTTGACACCAGGAAGGATAGCCGCTGACTTCTTGTTTCAGTTTCTAAAAGGCATGCACGTAGTCTGCGAAAATGCCTTTCTGAGTCTCGGCACCCTTGTGGTATTTTTCTGTCTTGGGAAAGTGGTAAATTTCGTACACTTCTAACAGCTGGTATCCCAAGTCCAGAGCTTTAAACAATTCCACGCTGACCCACGTTCCCGTCAATGTGCGTTCTTCCTGAGTATGATGACAAGGTTGGTCTTGGTTACACGTTTCGGCAAAAGTACGGCACAAAGGAAACATGAGTTTTCCTTGGCAATGGTAAGGTAAAACGGGGAGATATAAATCTATAGGAGGCCAGACTTTGCACGTGATTAATCCTTGGTATTGTCGAATGTTTTCCAGGTCGATGTGTTCCGTCAGCAATTGCGGATACCCTGCGGGAAAGTGACAATATTTGCATACGTAAGGATACAGGGAACACACGTTCAAGAATTTGATTTCTTCTCCATTCTCTTCGTTGGCTTGGTACAGCAAACAGGTGGCATTCGTCCGTCCTCCGTACAAACTGTCCCTCGGGTTCAGAGGATCCACCAACTTGTAACTTTCCACGATGCGTTTAAACTTGGGATCGGTTTTCAAACGGTGATCGTACTCGTGTTCCCACATTTCCACCACTTGGTATCCTTGCTGTTCTAACTTCAAACGCCACTGACAAGTGGCCTGGTACAAGTCTTCCATGGTCCGTTGTAAAAACTGATTGTTAGTGTCACGTTGAGGGTAGCAGATGGGACATCCGTGAAATAAGTACCCGTTAAGTTCGTATACGATCTTGGGGTTTTCTAAGTCCCAACCATCCACCAAATACGTTCCGATGGTCTTTAGCAATGGTGCAAGTTTCTTTCAAAGGATCGATCCCTCCGTGTTCCGTGAACAGTTCTCGAAATTTTCCACAGCAACGCCGTAAAATGTCCACGTCGGAACGACAATACTTTAAGATTTCTTCCGGAAAGTCGAAGGGGTCCGAGGCGTGAGTGTGGTACCAAGCGTAGAAAGCTTCTCGTTGTTCGGTACGCATGTTGTCGGGGTCGTAGTAGTGAGCCTCAGGCAAATGGGGTAAAACGGCGTGTTGATTGGCTTCGGTATTGAAAAAGTGCGGAAATAGCTTATGGCCATTTCTGTCATTCCAAACGTTTCAGGCATTCGCCTCAAGGACATGGCCAAATAATTCATCGAATCTTTAAACTGCATTTGGATCACCTGCATGGAAATGATTTTGGCTCCGTTCAAAGTCACTTTAGAACGTTCGGTACTTTGTTCCGTATAGTATCTCAAAAGAAATTGCCTATCGTATCCCGAGAAATTGTGAGCCATCACCGTGGCATGGCAATGACAATCTCCGTAATGTTCGATGTCCTCTTGGTTCCACGTCTCGTCGATGGGGTCTAAGATCCATTGAGCGAAATCGGATAGCGTGTTCGTCCCCGAAAGATTTTTTCACGTCCTCCAGGAATCTTGCTGCAGTGAACGCAAATACTAAAGCCAGGCTCTTGGATGCACTTCTCGCACGTTCGGTGAGCCACGCAGAAATTAGAATGTGAATATCGGTCTCTTGCATGCATTCGAAATCGAAAAAGATGAAATTGCCTTTCTTCTGGTGGTCATCATCTTCCTCTTCTTGTTTGGAATGGTATTTTTGAATGTATCATTCATGTTCCAAGTCCACGATTTGGTGACAAATGTGACATCGCTTCTTTCTTGAACATACGTGCACATTGGTATTATTGGTACGTATCACTTGTCCACAAGTTGGGCACAATCGCAGCTGTTTACAAGCACTTTTCTGCTGTGAACCTTGCGTTTTCAAATGTTGTTGGTAACAGGTAGGGCTGATAAAAGTGCGCTGACAAGCTGGGCAATGCACTCGTGGTTGTCTTTCGTCAAGACAGGGTTTAAAGGCCAAACATCCCTCACATTTCGATCCACAATGCTTGTGGTGCTCTCGATTGTTATAGCCATGGTCACATTTCTCACAGTAATAAATGTATCCCAGGAATACTGGTGATGGCATCGAAATGTTCATCGTGATGATAGACGTCAATGTATTTTCCATCTTTAAAATTTTTGCCTCGAAACAACAGAGGTCCGCGCACCTCTTGAGGATGCACTTTCAAGGTGTAGCGTGAAGCCAAAACGTCTTGCAAAGTTTGCATTTCAGGAATACTGCAGGGTGTGTCTTTAGATATCCCCGCTTGCTGTAACAGGAGTTCTACTTCACTTCGTTGTTTGGTTCGGTCCCGATTGTCGAATGTTCTCCCAGGCCCTTTTCCATTCTGCCTTGTCGTTCTTGTCGGCATACGTTCTTCCCACCACGATGGCACGGGCTAAACACATCTGGTCTTGAGTGTTGTTAATTTGGACGAGGCTCTTTTGGTGTGTTACATGTCTAGGCTCGTACAAAAGTAACAAGAAAAGAGTGGAGTCAACAAGCTTTGTAAAATTTAACAAATTATTTATTTCCATAGAAAAACAAGGTAAAAATGAGAAAAGGGACTTACGGTTTATAAATCAAATCCAAAATTAATCCAAGAATTAAAAAATAGAAGTCCTATCAATGAAAAGTCCTAACTGAATCTGTGTTCGAGTCCCGATGAAATTCCAAGATGGAAGGCGATGACGTATGCCGTAACGTTCACAGTGTTGTCGTGTCAACAGTTCCTTGTTGAATCACAAAAAAATAATATTCCAGTTTAGAATTTCTGAATAAATTTCGATAAATGTCTTTGTCCAAGAATTCTGATGAGCACTAATATTTTCCAGAGTAAATAAATTACTAATTCCATAAAATAAAAAAATTCAACTCAAACTGGTCACAACAAAACACCTTTGAGCTTCAAAGATTTAAAACACAACTCGCAAATTATTATGATAATATGAGTTATAAGCCCGACTAAAACGCAAAACAGATTCCCGGATGGGGTCAAAATTTCATCCCACTGGGAAAACCAAACGTTTGTAACAATAAACACATGTTATTTGTCACGTACTCCAAGTATGGCCTTGATTCCACTAAATGAAACTTACTCTTAGAATGAATAAAAAAAATTTTTTAAAAAGTTGTTTACTAAAAGCCTTATTGATTTCTGAATCAAGGTAAGCAATTAGATACAGTGTTTCAACTACTAGTTGTTTATCAGGTCAAACAGAACTGAATTGAATTTCTAAAAGAAATCAAATCCAATAGACAAAATTATCATTACAATAACATGCAATGGAATAAAATAAAAATAAAAATTTAAAACTAACAAACAAGTAATTAAATTACATATACATAACAGGTGTTTCTAAGTTCGTCCACCAGTAACACCGTTTTGCGTTGTCCGGTCCCTTGGGGAAGAGAAACGTGGGTCACGAACAGCATCGCTTTGCTATCGGTGTTGAATCTTGTCGATGACTTTGGAAGGTGTCAATTCTGCTGGGCTGCTAAACTCGATCCAAACGGGGACTTCAGACTGTCGTGATGAATAGAAAGTCTCAAACTATCGTCTTCTTTGGCTTCACATTGCTGTTTCATTGTGGTTAACAAAGAATCCCACACATCGGTGATGAACCCCTCTGCTTTCTCCAACGGTACGTCGGACTTGAAATCTTTAATCTTCACCGTGTACGTGTAGGCCGTGGTTCTAAATTTTCTAGAAGAGAGTTTGTCCTTTTCTCGAACGTGGTAGTACTTTTCATGGTTTAGTGGTGGTGGTCGACTTTGGTTTAGTGTGGACTCTCTGGGTCTGGATTCTGGCTCACTCATGTCGTCTTCAAAGTCGCTGGCGTGAATTTCAGCCAAGACTTCAGCTACTGTGCAAGGCGATAAGTCACGTTTCTGTCTCTTACTTTCTTCTCCTTTCTTCACGAAATGATGCGATCGTTTCATCTTGACTGTAAAAATTCAAATGACTACATTTGATACGCCATGGGTCCCTATATATTCATGTCAGACCAGTGTATATATAAAGGGCCAGTGCCTTCCCTCCCAGTATTCATTTCACTCTCAAGCCAACAAGCACGATGGAAGAGCCAACACAGTTCGAACTTCTGATCAGAGTTTTGCGAGGTGTCATACGAAAGTTTTCTTCAGACAAGCCGACGGGCTACTCCCCCTTCTTTCGAGATAAAAGTCAAGATGCTTGCTATATCTATCAGAAGAGAGGGCATTGGTCTTCAGAATGTTCAGACCGTCAAATAAGCAAGACAAGTGTCAGAAGAGACAAAAGTCAAGATACCTGTTATCATTGTAAAGAGAAAGGATATTGGTCTTCAGAATGCCCTAAGAAACAACAGGAGCAAGAGGAAGAGAGGGGTTCCGAACAGGAAGAAGAAGAGGTGCCCTCGGTAAAGGAAGAACCCCGACATGTACAGAAAGAGAAGAAAGAGCAGAAAAGAAGACTAGAAAAAGTGAAGAAGAAGAGGAGAAAAAACCTATGAATGTGAAGAAATTAACAAAAACAGAGAGAGTGAACAAAAAGGCAAAGAAGAAGTAGAAAAACTTAAGTGTCTCCTGGTTTTGATTGTTAGATCGTTAAGGACCTACACTCACGCACTCACACACATACATCATAAGGTAAAAAGGGATTTTTGAGTTTTAATTGATTTTGGCAAAATGAATATTATCTCTTTTCGAACGAAGTGGGTGGCCCTGGAAAGGACCGTTGGGTGTTTTCTTTTTTTTTTTTT
>JAECUM010006575.1:0-31577 GCA_016617855.1 Megalonaias nervosa
AGGAAAGAGAGAAAGATAAACAAATGCAGTTACAATCTGAGTTAGAGGAGAGAGAGAGAGACAGATGCAATTGCAAAGAGAGAAGGATGAAAGGGAATTTCAAATTAGAATGAAAGAAATGGAGCTGGCAAGTGAAAAGTACATTCCCACTTCACATACAAATTCAAATTTTGATATTACAAAGACTTTTAGGCTGGTACCCCCTTCTAGTGAAAAAGAAGTAGACAAATATTTTCTTTATTTTGAAAAAGTTGCTGAAAATTTGAAATGGCCAAGGAAGCATTGGACTCAATTATTGCAGTGTACTTTATGGCAAAGCCCGAAATATCTTTGTATCCCTGTCAGTACAGTAAAGTTCTGACTGATTTGGTTAAGGAATGCATCTTAAAGGGTGATGAGTTAATTCCTGAGGCTTATTGGCAAAAATTTAGAAACTACAGAAAAGAAGCTGGACAAACTTATGTCGAATTTGCAAGAGAAAAAGAGCAGTTATTTGAGAGATGGTGCTTAGCATAGAAAGTTGAACATGATTATGAAAATATCAAACAACTTGTATTACTTGAAGAGTTCAAGAACTGTGTCCCTAGTGACATTAAGACTTATCTTGAAGAGCATAAGATCGAAACCTTGGAAAATGCTGCTCTTGCCGCTGATGAGTATTTCTTAACTCATAAAGTTCCTGCTGTAAGCAAGTCTTTCACTCAGCAGTCTACTGGTAAAAAGGTATTTCAGTCTAATATGACTCCTTCTAAAACTCAATCTGGCACAACTTCTAAAAATCAAGCTTCTGATAAACTTGATTCAAAATCCTTGTCTCTTCCTACATGTACCTATTGCAAGAAGAAAGGTCACATTATTTCTGATTGCTTCAAATTGAAATACATGTATAAGCATCAGAATCAAGATAGACCTATCCCAAATGCTCTTACTTCTAAGAGGTCAAGGTCATGGTCATGTATTGAAAGCAACACATTTGTTGGGTCTAATAAACCCCAGTCTGATTTTATTATGAAGAATTATGAACCATTCATGTCGAAGGGTTTTATATCACTCTTGGGTGATTTGGCCAATCCTATCCCTATTAAAATTTTAAGGGATACAGGAGCTTCTTAGAGTCTTTTATTATCAGGTACTTTGCCTTTTTCTGAGAAGTCCTGTTCTAATGAGAGTGTTCTCATTCAGAGAGTAGAGTGCGGCTTTGTTAATGTTCCTCTCCATTCTGTAAATTTGTCATCAGACTTAGTTTCAGGACCTGTGACAGTCGGCATAGTGTCTAACTTACCCGTTGAGGGCATTCATTTGTTGCTAGGCAACGACCTAGCTGGAGACAAGGTTGTGGTTAATCCACTTGTAACTGACAAGCCTTCTTTGGATCAGAAGGTTGATCCAATTGAAAAAGAATACCCTGATTTATATCCAGCTTGTGCAGTTACCAGAGCTATGTCAAAGAAAGCTCTTGAGAATGATTTTGATAAGGAAAATATTCCTTTAGCTTACGCATGTATTGGTCAGGCTTTTGATGAGGTCACTTTCACTTCTTGTTTGGATCAATCAAAAGGTATTGATCACAGTGATCCTCTTTTAAATACTCATTCTCTTTTATCTAATCAGGGTGATAAACGACAATCACTTGTCGTCGAACAGGAAAAAGATCCTGAGATCTCCTGTTTGTTTCAGAGGGTCATTAGTGAAACTGAAGCCACTGAAGTACCTGTCTGTTATTTCATTAAAAATGGAATTCTTATGAGAAAATGGAGACTTCCCGAGGTACCTGCTGGTGACGAGTGGTTAGTGAACTGTCGATTGTAGTTCCAAAATCTTACAGACAGGAAATACTAAGTTTGGTCCATGAAACTCTTCTGGCTGGTCATTTAGGGATTAATAAGACTTATCACAAGATCTTGACTCACTTTTATTGGATAAAAATCAGAAGTGATATTTGTAAATATTGCAGATCTTGTCATACTTGTCAAATGGTAGGAAAACCCTATCAGAAGATACCTAAGGCTCATCTGCAACCTATTCCTGCATTTGACGAACCATTTAGCAGAATTATGGTAGATTGTGTTGGTCCCTTACCAAAGACCAAATCAGGCAACCAATATGTGTTGACCATTATGTGTGCGTCAACAAGGTTCCCAGAGGAAATTCCTTTGAGGAATATTAAAACCAAAACTACAGTAAAAGCTTTGATAAAGTTTTTTTTACTCAGTTTGGCCTTCCCAAATCTGTCCAATCGGGTCAATGGTCAAATTTTATGTCTGGAACTTTCCAGCTAGTTATGCTTGAATTTGGCATTCAGCAATTCAAGTCAAACGTGAAATTATGGTTTCACAGAACTTTAATTGAGAGAATTTTTGAGTCTTGTAATAGAGTTCATTCTCTCTTGCTCATACTCCAAAATTTTCTTCAAATTAGATTTTATGGCCCTTACAAAGTTAAGAAGAAAATGAATGAGTTAAATTATAATAATAGTACTCATCTCTAAATAAATTAATGAAGTACTAATATAATGACAGAGGTACCCAGGTAAATCATACAATTAATTTAGTTGTACCTGTCCCACCAATTGAGGATTTAAGTGAAGGAATTCAATTGGACACTAATGATTTTTGAGCGACAAATCTTCGGAATTCGGAAATTATGAAAAATCTGGACCAGAAACTTTGCATTTGCATCAACAGGAAAAGAATGAACTTAAACAGCTATTATTTGAATATGAGCACTTCCTTCCAAATGTTCCGACGCGGACAAACACAATTTTCATGACGTTGAAATTGAGAATTCTAAACCTGTGAAACAATACCCATGCAGGATGAACCCTCTCAAACAGGAATACTTGATAAAGGAAATTCAGTATTTGCTGGAGATTGATTTCATAAAGCCCAGTAAAAGTGACTGGAATTCACCATGTATACTTGTTCCGAAACCAGATAAAACTTTCCGTATGTGCACTGATTATAGGAAGGTGAACAGTGTGACAAAAACAGATTCATTTCAATTACCAAGAATCGATGATTGTATTGATAAAATTGGAAATGCCAAGTATATCACCAAAGTTGACCTTCTGAAAGGATTTTGGCAAATTCAACTAACGGAAAGGGCAAAGGAAAGTTCGGTATTCGTGACCCCAGATGGACTCTATCAAAATAAAGTAATGCCGTTCGAGATGAAGGGTTCTCTAAGTACCTTTCAACGTTTGATGAATTTGATTACCTCTGGTCTAGATACTTGTGATGTGTTACGTGTAGGCTCGTACAAAAGTAACAAAAAAAAAGAATGAAGTCAACAAGCTTTGTAAATTTAACAAAATAAGTTATTTCCCTAGGAAACAAAGAAAAGAAATATGAAATAGGACTTACGGTTTGTGAATATAATCCAAAAATTAATCCTAGAATTGAAAAATATAAGTCATATCACTAAACAGTTATAATTGAATCCAAGTTCGAATCTCGATGAAGTTCCAATATAGAAGGCGATGACGTCATCTATAACCAGTTTCTGTTGATGTGTCAACAGTTCCTTGTTGAGTCACCAAGAATATAATTTTCAATTCCAAATAATTTAGTGAATGTCTTTGTCCAAGAATTTCGACGTAGAAGAGTATTTTTCCAGGGTGAATAAATTATTTTAAATGAAAAACTCAATACAAATGGCAACAACAAGAATACCTTTCGGCCTGAAGGTATATTTTACGACTGATCAAATCTACTAGAAAATATCTGTTTTAACCCGCGATTTTAGATCACATGATGGCTCACGTGGTCACTTAACTTGAACAGCGCATTAAAAAAAAAAAAAAATGCCAATTTGCACGTACGCTAGAATAGCCATATCTAAGAATCAGATTCCCTCACTGGAAGTAAATTTAATAAAAAATACTGTTTACAACAGACTAACACGTGGGCTGAACATGACCTTGGTAATGACCAATCATCTTCATTCAATGTTTACAAAATCGGAACCATGGTCAAGAACTAGATTAACTAAAAATATAACTGAGTAATAGACTGCGTGTTTATCAGTTCAAAATAGAAAACTGAATTTTCAAAAAAAATCAAATCCAGTGAATAAAGTTATCATTTCAATAACGTACTGAAATAAAAATGAATTTAAAACTAACACACAAGCAATTAAATTACATATACATAACAGATGCTTACATCGATGATGTCATCATCTACAACGACACCTGGAAAGAACATCTTGCAACAATTTGGAAATTCTTTTACAGACTCACTGATGCAAGTTTGACAATCAATTTATCTAAAAGTGAGTTTTGCCGTGCTTGTGTAACTTTTCTAGGACATATTGTGGGACATGGACAAGTTAAACCTATAGATGATAAGGTCAAGGCTATCTCTGATTTCCCTGTGCCTGTCAGTAAGAAGCAGCTGATGCGATTTTTAGGTATGGCTGGATACTATCGGAAATTTTGTTCCAATTTTTCTAATATTGCTGAACCCTTGACAAATTTGTTGAGCAAGAAAAACAAGTTTCTTTGGACTGATAAATGTCAAGAGGCTTTTGTTAAGTTAAAGGCCATACTTAAAAGTGCGCCGGTTCTTACAGCTACAAATTTCAGTCAATCTTCTAAACTATCTGTTGATGCAAGTGATGTTGGGGTTGGAGCAGTATTGATTCAAGAAGACAGAAATAGTGTTGATCATCCAGTGTGCTATTTCTCTGGGGAATCAAGTGGTCGCCAAAAAAATTACTCATCAATCGAGAAGGTATGTTTGGCTTTAATATTGGCATTGCGGCATTTTGAAGTTTACATTGGTTCAGCTCCTTCTCCGGTAGTTGTGTTTAGTGATCACAACCCCCTTACTTTCATCGACAAGATGAAAAATAAAAATCAAAGATTATTAAGGTGGAGTTTGTTGTTACCGGAATATAATCTTGGCATCAGGCACATCAAAGGAAAAGACAATTTAATTGCAGATGCACTTTCCCGTGTATAGAAATATTATTTCATGTACACTTTGTATAATTCACAAGAATTCTTCTTATGTAATTTGTTTTACCTCATGTATAATTTACATGTGGTAAAATGAAAGCTTTAATACATAAATCTTTCTCTTTCTTTATGGGGGAAGTGTTACGTATATGTAATTAAATTACTTGTGTGTTAGTTTTAAATTTCTTTTTATTTTATTTTTGTTTCATTAGATTTTATTGTAATGATAATATTTTTACTGGATTTGACATTTTTCCCAGTAAATTCATTTCAGTTCCTTCAGCCTGATTAGAACGCAATAGTTTTGCTTAATTGTATTTTTAGCTGACCTAGTTCTTAATCTTGATTCAGATTTCGTAAACACTGAGTGAAAATCATTGGTTGTTTCTGAGTCAGTTGTAAATTATACCTTCACGCCGAAAGGTATTCCTGTTGTTGCCGTATGAATTGAGTTTTTTTATTTAAAATAATTTATTCACCCTGGAAAATACTCTTCTTCATCGAAATTCTTGGACAATGACATTTCCTAAAAATATTCGGAATTCTAAAGCCGGAATTATATTCTTGGTGACACAACAAGGAACTGTTGACACATCAGCACAAAACTGGTTATAGAGGACGTCATCGCCTTCCATCTTGGAATTTCATCGAGATTCTAACTTGGATTCAATTAGAACATTTTAGTGATAGGACTTATATTTTTAAATTCTAGGATTAGTTTTTGGATTATATTCACAAACTGTAAGTCCTTTTTCATATTTTTATCTTGTTTTCTAGGGACATAAATTATTTTGTTAAATTTACAAAGCTTGTTGGTTTCACTCTTTTCTTTGTTACTTTGTACGAGCCTAGTCACGTAACAATATGTTAACCCTAGCTACACCTTGGCGGATCGAGCAGATATTTCTGTGCTTCGGGTCTGTGAATGTCATTGGATGCGGTTAAAAGCCACTGCATCAAAATCAAAACTAAGTTGTTCAGATTTGAACACAGTTTCTACATCATCGAGACAAGGTGAGCACAAAACTTGAATGGACTCAAAAATACGCAATTTTCCAGTGCCTTTCGTGTTTTTACAAATACACTTTCACTCAAATACACCTGCAATCACTTCTCTCTGGTGCGTAGTTATACTTTCGATGTAAAACTTACAAAGTATCCTTTTGAAGTCAACTGCCTCCACCATTTTCGTCCAGAAATTAAGTTAACTGGAAGCCTGTTATCACACGAGCATGTTTTAGGAATTTTTTTTTTCAAAGCAAAACGCATTTGTCCATTAGAGAAATGTATATGTTCCATTCAGGTAGAGTCACAGATCTTCATATACTGACCTCCTACGGTCAGTCTGTATAACGTTTAGTCCTCTGTGTGTGTGTGTGTGTGTGTGTGTGTGTGTGTGTGCGTGCGTGCGTGCGTGCGTGCGTGCGTGTGTGTGTGTGTGTTTCGTGACACGAGCTAAAACCTAAACATTAATACTAGTAATTGATTAGGCTCAAGCATTCGTAGTACAAAGTAATAAAAACGTAATATTTGATTTGTTAAGTGAAATAATTTGTTTTTAAGTCGTGTAATACTCCTAAAAAGCTATATTTTGTTCGTCGTTATCTAAAACCATCCTGAATAAACGTGTAACTGACTCTAAGTCCATTAGGATGAATTTGGTGTTGATTGATTACGATTAAGAATTCGAATATTGTGCCAAGTATTCAGGAGACTGACATTGCCCTGTTGTGATTAATATGCAGGAAGCGTTCGAGTGTTGTATCTCCGATCCACAATGCTGTTATTATCAATAACTATTACTGAATACATTTGAATTACTGCCATTTATCCAGGTATTTGAAGATAATCAAAATGCCTGTCGACCGTACGGAAGCTATAAAATAGTTTTCTTTGTGAAGCAATATTATTTACTTGTGGATTAGATTACTCGAATGCCCGTTCATAAATAAAGTCAAACGTGTATAACGAACATTCATGGAGACCATCTAGAAGTGGTCATTATAAGCAGGTGTTCTTTACATACAGGTAAATGCGTACCGATTTACATGTAGACAGAAATAGGACCACGAAACAGGGCCTTTTGCAGAGGCGGTCTTTAAATGCAAGTAGTCGCAATTACAAGGTTGACTATAGATTTCACCAGTAAATTCTGGCAATATGTATCAAATGCACTTGCCAAAAACTATCTTAAGAAGATATCAAGAAATGGTAATGTTTGGCCATCAATTGATATTCCAAATAATGCATTAAAATTGTTATAAAGAGGAACAGAAAATTGGTACGGCAATATAGACATTGAGAAGGATTATTTTATCTCACTGCCGATGACGTGCAGTTATTGAAAAACACCATTCTGTTGAATTATGTATTGCAATCGGTATACGTAGTATAACTACTCTGAATGCATGTAAATTTTATCCTGTCAAACAACACTTGGTTAATAGGGACAAACGCATGATTAAGATCCTACTGGCATGCTTTATTTCGTTCAAGAGCAGTCGGCCTTTCCTTAGATTTTCCATCTAACTCTGTAATCCATATTTTTTAATCCAAACTGTGGCCTATTCAGATGAATAATTTAATACCTGACCTGATTAGCATTTTTTAAAATGAAGCGTCAGTAACCTGAATATGTCTATGGAAATTTGGAATATCTCTGATGCTTTCGACTAGTAAATATACAAAACTTTCGTATTTTTTCTTTTTTTCTTTTTTTTTTTTTTTTTGGTCGTCTTCTGTGATGATTTACTGACACACACATATACGATATAATGGACTGTGTACACAATTATCAACAAGTATGTATTGTGATAGAATACGTACTTGAAACAGATATCTTTGGAATTCAGGCTGTACGTAATTTCCCTTACATCAGTTATATGTTCGAATTGAAAGACTTTGTTCAGTATTTTACGTTTTCTCTCATTTTAGACAAAATCATGCATTTGTTCTGTTTTGTAATTAAGGTACAGATATATTTATAAAGATGTCCACTTTTATTCGTGTGCATTAAATTTATAGCTACAAGATTTTAAGACTGTGTAGCATTACACCAGTATGCCAGTAATAATTGTCCTTCGTTGTATTGTCCATTCAGAACCTGTAATTGGAGGCGTGTCTTCGTTCTTCAAAGTCCTCTGCTGAATATGTTCCTTTGTCATATTTAAATTTGTATTTACTTATTGTACAATTATGCATAATGTATTGTTTGGTTGTGTGTGGTTTAGTTATTTATATTATTTAACTTGATATTTCCGTAAATACTTTGAACATGTAACGTACAGAAGTATTTCTTGATCGTTACTAGATGATCTATTGCATACTAGCTCTAGTCTGCACAGATTTAAATTACATCGTAGGGAGAAAAAAAAGATAATTTGTCTAAACGAATCAAGTTTGCTTTCAGTATGATACGTGTTGTAATGACTACTACGGCTAATTTACCAGTTTCTTAATTTTATTTTTTCACTGTATGTAAGTTAGAGTATTAAGATAACCCTGAAAATGACCATTTCAAATTGGCCAGGAAAGAATGTGTAACATGATTAATGGAGTCTCTTGAAAAATATGTACTTTAAACTGTGGGTGGGAATAAGTGGAACTCTTTATTGTATTTTTGGGTAAGTAATGTACTTTGAATAATCATATACACAAGTAATGAATTCATTACGTGAAAATTCGGACCCACATGTAGACAAAGATGTTAAGAATAAATCACATCGATACCGCATGTAATATTAGGTACAGGCTCTTCCGGAGTAAAATGATCAACACGGATTAGATTCGGTCACAATATAGTTCCCATAAAAGTCATACGTATTTACGTCATGACTAATGAATCAGAGACAGACAAACTACCTGAAATCTATTTAGGGTTTGTATGTGGCAAGCCCACTCGTTTCCTGAACATGTTGTAAAAGAGAGTTCGACACATTTTTGTTTCCATAAATATGGTCTAATTCGCCATTAGATGGGCGACAGCTATTAAGAAATGAAGTTGCTGAAAAAGTTCTGGTAAAATAAAATGTATTTTCAAAGTTTATACAGTAAAAGGAACACAAATGTTTATGAGTACATGTGCGGAATTCCCAAAGTCCTCCCATCTGCAATCAGATGTCAATCGATGTTCGCTTTTTTAAGATTCGTATCGACCGTCATTCCATATCAAGCCAAGCATTATGAATCACTATTTAAATGAACCCGATGAACTTCTATAACGCCGACACAACGTGATTCACAGAAAGTTAAACAAGCAAGCGTTTTACAGTTTGCGTTACACCAATCCCATCTGCTTCTGCATTACGTTACACCAATCCCATCTGCTTCTGCTTTACGATCTTCACAATCACCAGGAAAATGCTCTATTATAGAGAAGTATAATTATTTTATATTTTTTAAAAGGAAAATGTTGAGGAACTTTTAAGTTCATCTGAACTTATTTCACATACTGTGATAAATATAATAATGCGTGTGACAACATAATATGAAACTTAGCTAACAGTAAAAGTTTTTATAAAATTTTTTTAGGAGTAGGCGTGATTAGATTAGCTTTGGCGGTTTGTTGATTCAAACCAAGATGACTTGTGATTGAAACAACTATTAGCTTTTAAAAAACTTAAAACCTTTTTGTACTAAAGAATCGAATGCAGAATGCTGTATTTCAATAAAAGAGCAAAAAATAAAATTTTAATAAACAAAATATGAATGAAATGTATATTGTTTAACTACACGCATAAGTGAATATTTTAGAGGGCTTCTTCGCCCACTTTGAGAGTGATTCCTATTGTGAATTATATGGCCCTATCTTGAGAATGTCATTGAAATTACGTATGATTTTGCGAGTTATTATGAAATAGAAATAACAGTTGCAACAGATGTAATTCATTCGAGACCACATAATGTAGTATTGAAACGTGCATAGCTGATAAATACATGTCCTTTTTACTATTGATTATGTCTTTGTATTATAACATGTAAAGTAATATACAACTTGAAATAAACTGACGGGTCCTTGGTTTACTAGTTTTCTAAACAACATCATCACCATAGATATATATAGGTCTATCTTCTTAGACAGGTGTAAGCGCCAAAGCTATCTAGTTTTTCAGTACGAGACCAGGTGTCCCTTTCCTCCACTTTGATGCATCTCTGTTTATTCCAGATCGTGAATTCGCCTATTCTTATGAGATATTTGGCTGTTTTTACGAGGCAGGGCGGCTACTTGTACCAGACAGTTTGGCTATTCGTAAGAGACAGTTTGGCTATTTGTACGAGACAGGGTAGTTATTCGTACGAGACAAGGCGGCTAATCGTACGAAACAGGGTGGCTATTCTTACAAGACAGTTTGGCTACTCATACAGACAGGGTGGCTATTCTTACGAGACATCTTTTTGTTATATCACATTCAACATATGAATAAAAGTATAAACAGAACAAACTTGACTGCAGTGAGGCTTCTTCGACAATCCTCAGCTTTTACAGTATGGAATTTTTATCCCTCGAGATATTTTTAACATGGGGACTGACAAAAATGTTTCAGATACTTGCATATATAAGTGGGTTACGAGTTTTTGAAAAAGGATTGTTAGACCAATTTTTGTAAAAGTATGCACTTCAACTGAAAGATAAATCGCTAAAACAAAGTTATCTCGTTTCCCCGTTGTAGACATTGGTCTGGATAGTCGATGTAATGTGTCGGTTAAAGTTAATATGATGGTTAAAGTATCTGTTAGCAATTCAGAGTTGTATATACTTTTGCCCCCCCCCCCAATATTTTGCCGCTGTGTTCTTTTATAACAAGTTGTTACATATTCGGATGATAGCAGGGCTTTCCAACTGGATTAATGTTGCAATGGAAGCCTCTTAAAGGCGTCTCCATTTTGCAATGGTGAGAAAACAAATCAATGCAGATGTCTGCAGCCAAAATACCCATTTGGAAGTGCCTCCCCGTGCAAGAGCAAACTAAATAAATAAATGAAAAATTAAATAAATACCGCTGTAATTTTGCCGCACAGTAAAATCTACCGCCCTAGGCCTGGGTCTTGTTGGCCAGTGCGGAAATATGTCACTGGATGTGTGCATAGTATTTTCATGACAGAACCAGAAATAATGCGCAGAGGATTTTGTTAAATGGAGATATCCTTTATTGCTTCATAAAATGTATATTGCACTTCATTTGATTCAATATTATCTATTTAATAAAAACAAACAAGGATTGAAAGAGGAGACAGATATATAAAAGTAATGTTTGCCAAAGAAATCGAACCACATGAACTTCATGTTATGTTGATCTATATCTACCTTATTTAGGTAAACGTATATGAACCAAACCGTGACGTGCGGAAGAACATTTAAACTGAGTTCACAAGTGTTCTCCATTTCTTATCTCTATTACGAAACAATCTCTCGTTTTCAAATCCAATATTTTTACGTTAAGTAAAGATCCCAGCAGGATCTTTAGGGAATGTATTTATCTGGATGATAGGGAAATTTTTTTATCTCCATCAGGGAAAGAAAACTGAATAATCTTAACTAAGATGCTAATTCAATTTTCAGTCGTAAATTTCATTTGATTTGGAAGTGAAACAAAAGTGCAAGGGCCGACGCCGCTGCTATCAAAGGTTTTATCTTCACTGATTAATAAAACTAGTATATATCTACAGTATGTTTAACTTTTGTAAACAACATAATACATAGCTAATTTTTGTCCATAATTTTAGGATATACTTTAAGATAATAATAATCTGCAAACAATACCTTTCTTGGACTTGAGTTCAGGACTTTGATATTCCTTGAGAAATTATACTGTCGACCTGATTTTTGTCATGATGTTCACTTTAAGTTCATGGCCTGCCCCTGGCATTTTTTTGTCACAAGACAGGCGACAGTCTGTATATAAGGGACTAGGTGGGCAATTATTTATTCCTATCTTAATATCAGTCTTTGGGTCACTATTATCAGAGATTTTATTTGTGCTCCGATATAATTTGAGAGGAATCGTTTATTTAAATTATTCATTTGAATTTTATTTCAATTATTCATTTGAATTACAAAGCGACGATTTACATTGTGAACTAAAACACCACTTTGAGATTTGGGATTATTTCGAATTAATTTAAAGACATTATGGACTATATCATCGTGATACATCAAGACTACTGCTACGTCAGCACATTCAAGACATTGGTACATCAGTTAATTCAAGACTTAGACTTCATTCAGAATATTCTATATTTTTGGACTTGTGATAGAAAATTTAGGATTATTTGTGATTTAATTCACAATACAGTAAGTTCCTTTTAACTTTGTATTCTAGGGAAATAAATTGTTGGTTTGTTGAATTTACACAAAATTTATTGGTTTTGCTTCTTTCTACTACTTAGTATAAGACGACAGAGTCGTAAGTATATAAACTAAATAACAGCTATTTATTTGCATAATCCCTGTATATATGTGAATTAAACATATGTATTTGTCGAAGAAGGAAAAGAAAATGAGGCAGTTAAGGTGGATACAGAATTATTAGTATAATCTAACTATAAGCAATTAAGTACTTTAAACCGTTTGAACTAGATGAAATTTGGCTTAAACGACATTTAATTTCTTCTATACGAGTTAGCAACATATAAATACTACTTTTTGTCTCGTTTTATTGAATTTAGAAGTCGTTCAAAAGAGTTTAAAAAGTCGTTCAAAGGATATTTAAATCATATAAATGACTTTTTTTAAAAAAAAAACTAAAAAAAAACAAAAACGTCTTTACAAGTTCTAAGCTCGCTAAAAATACGCTTAATTTTGTTACATGTTTACATGTACTTCTGTATGAGGCGCCGTAGCGGACAAAAGCTGGTCCAATGAGAAAGTTGCAGTTGAAATTTCGATGTCTTATGTCGAGAAATCCAATACCACGTGTTGGATCAAATTGCATGTCCTTAAAGTTTCATTTTCCAGATCGAGATTTTAGATTTTATATATTAAATTATACAATGGTGGTTTAAAGTTATATTTCCTATATCGACGTTGTACAGTGTATATTTTGAATTACACAGCGGTAGTTGAAATTTCAATACCATATGACGAGAATCCCTAATTCACACGTTGTATGCAACTGTTTGTGATGAAAGTTCCATTTCATACGGCGGTCCGTTCACGAGAGCGACCTCTAGCGAAGAAATTCATAGTAATTCTCGTCCTGTGAATGGTAACTTTCAAACTGTAAATGCATGAAATGTAATGGCGCCTTATAATTGAATACACGAATGATGTATCTTAATACTCGATATTATTTTGAATTGTTAAAGTGGACATTGTGTAATGTTACTTTTAACACCAACACATCATTTCACCATATAAAAATACAAATTCTGACAAGCACAATACAATGTCCAATCACCGCTGTGTAATTAACAGATACAATCAACATACGAAATGGAACTTTCAGCGCAATCAATGTGATTCAACATATCAAATTGAAACTTTCGACATATGACATTAAAATTTCAATAACCGCCGTGTAATTCAAAAGATACAATCTAAAAACTCGAAATTGGACATCGAATTTTCAACCAGCGCTCTGTAATTCAACAGATGAAATATAAATACTCAACATATGAAATGGAACTTTCTACATAAACTCTTTGAACCAATACGTAAATTAGGAATTCTCGACATATGACATTGAAATTTCAACCACCGCCGTGTAGTTCAAACGACACAATCTAAAACCTCGACATAGAAAATATAGCTTTCAACCACTACTGTTTAATTCAACAGATACAATCTAAAATCTCTACCTAGAAAATGGAACTTTAAGGACAAGCATTTTTGATACAACACGTGAAATTGGAATTCTGGACATATGACATTAAAATTTCAACGGCAACCTTCTGATTGGACCAGCATTTGTCCGCTACGGCGCCTCATACTTCTATAGTTTTGTTCAAGATACCTTGACATAATTACTTTGCTAGTGAAGCCAAAATTCGTACAGATCAAAACGTCTTTTAAACACTAGTTCAAGAAAGAAAATCAACTCGAACTCCTAATGGCATTCGTGGTTTTTCTTTCGAGGGTGCGGTAGGTGTGCTTTTTTGTCAAAGCGTCTATTATCGGGTCTGAAGGTGAGAGTGCGTCTATACCAATATCTCTTTTTTATCGGTAGATTCTATGTCATGCTGCTTCAGTCTCTCTCTCTCTCTCTCTCTCTCTCTCTCTCTCTCTCTCTCTCTCTCTCTCTCTCTCTCTCCTGCGGCCTAGTGGTTAGAGCGTCCGCCTCGGATGCGGGAGGTCACGGGTTCGAATCCCGGCCGAGTCATACCAAAGACATAAAAATGGTACTAAGAGCTGCCTCGCTAGGCGCTCAGCTTTAAGAGGTTAGTGTAAGGAATGATCGTCCTGGTGTCAGGATAATGTGACTGGGTGTGGACATGATGCTACATGTCTGCGGCATGATGCCCCCAGTGCTAGACATCACAATAAACTATCACACTGCAGACATCGTAGCGATATGACTGGAAAATTGTTAAAGCGGCATTAAAAATCCAAATCACACACACACAGACACACACTATCTCTCTCTCTCTCTCTCTCTCTCTCTCTCTCTTGTTATTTTATTCATGCTAGAAACATTTGCTTTTCCTGTTCAGAAACTGGAATGTACATGTATCCATTTGCTTCAGATGCGTAAAATATATTAAATAAAAAATAAAAAATAAAAATAAATTAAATATATTTAAATATTAAAATATTGTTCTGTTTTGGGACGAATTTTTGTGGTGTCTGTTATTTCCAATACATTTGCTCTATCTTACACCAGCCTATGTGATAAGTACCGTCACTTAGTTCAAAGTTCCACACGCGTCCCATAATCCTTGTTTTAATCAATCTCTCTCACGCCATGCTTGTGAATAGAACACCCAATTATTTCAAGACATTCTGTAACATAAACATTTTGTTAACTTAAACACTTTGTAACCGCTCCGGTGGCCTAGTGGTTACAGCGTCCGCCTCGGATACAGGAGGCCGAGTCATAGCAAATACTTTAAAAAATGGTACTAACAGCTGCCTCGATTGGCGCTCAGCATTCAGAGGTTACTGTTAGGACTGGTCGGCCTAGTGTCAGGATAATGTGACTGGGTGGGACATCATGCTACATGTCTGCGGCATGATGCCCCAGTGCTAGACATCACTATAAACTGTCACACTGCAGACATCGTAGCGATATGACTGAAAAATTGTTAAAGCTACGTTAAAAATCTAATCACACACACACACACACACACACACACACACACACACACAACACACACAAATCCCACATAAACACTTTGTTTCTGAACGGTCCTGTTATCCATTATATGTTCTCAACGCATACCTTTTGATAGGACATTGGCCTAGTTCCCTGGTAAGAGCTGGGAAAATAAACAGTATCTTAACATCGACTTTCACAGTATCTTTGCAAACAGAGAAAAGGATTTAAACGTACTTGCGAACTTGCTTGCATTGTATTGTAAAGAATGTTTCGATTTGGGTTTATTTTACCTGTATCAACAGTAGTTTTGAAAAGATAGTATTCGGTGTCGGCAGTATACATAAGGAGTAATGTTCTGGTTGCATTGTACATAATGAGCAAGATTATTAAAGATTAACGGATGGCTAAGTCTGAGCATTTATTTATATTTGCTCACAAAAGTAGGTCATTACGTGCTTGATTACAAGAATACTGATAATTCTAAGGTCATCGCGTCAATTCTTTTTTACTTGAAATTATTTTATTATGCTTTTTTAACTAAAAAAAAATAAACTTCACCTCTCTGAACAAGGCATTATACCATCCGTCTTTTGGAATGGTTCATGATTTCTCGACTTTTAAGGATTTCTGCTTTTATAACATCAAAGCTTACTGCACAGGTCAAAATGACGCAACCATTACATTCTGTGGTCCGTTTTTTTCCGGTTTACAAACTGCTATCAACTTGAAAAGCATGGAGGAGCAAACATCACTTTAAAATGCAATCAAATAATGTCAGCACTTTTCTGGGCTTGTGGATATGTACAATAATTACCACTTGTACCGTATTCAAGAATAAAAATGCACCTTGTGGCAACTCTTTCTATCCAGCGATTGTTATGTTTCCTCTGTGCTAATCAATATGTTCTGTTATGAATTCATTTGTAACTCGGAGATATGAAACTGCAATAATATACAGCACAATTTCATGGTTTTATAACAGCTAATTTCATGGTTTTATATGAACTTAATTTCATGGTTTTATAACACCTGGAAAACATCATAAAAAAGATTTTTACCATGAGATATGCATTTGAAACTGGATTTTTTTTTTTTTCTTATTTAATTTATCGTATAATAGAGAGTTTTTGAAATACTTAAGTTTTGCTTTTTATCAAAAGCTTGTGTTAATTGAAACCAATAGGACATCGGCAGGTCTGGTTCAGTTTTTATGATGTTTGTGGGCCTAGTTACAGTTGAACTTTACGGCCCGAGTATTGCACAAAGAAGTAATTAAGACATTGTCCACAAAGGAAGTAATTTGGACGTTGTCAGTTGCAATGATTACACTCCAGCAATGTAAAGAAATATTCCTTTTAATGTGGTTGTCATGTTTGCCCAATTTGTTCTTCTTTAAATAGCAGAACAGCGTGCCTGTCACGTACGTCCAAAATAGAATGTGTCCAACTATACTGGACTGTATTTAGCACTCTGATGAATTACCAAGTTTTGTTATAATGGCAGAATACTGTACCCATCTCTCATGTAAAACAGCCGTGTGTATACGACAAAAATCCATTTCGGTCAACGATATCACGTTCCCTTTTTGTTTCCAATGCAAGCATAGTGGGGAAGGCGGGGGTCTTCTTTCTGCTTCCTGTGCAAGCATAGTGGGGACGGCGGGGGTGATAAGTGGAAACGTAAAATGAACTTACAAAGCAAAACGCATGCTCTCAGGCGAAACTAACAACAATATGCTATTTGATTAACATAGATTGAGCTTGCTTACTCCATGGGCACCATTCTTCAATTCGGCATGAATTGTAGTGTCTGCGCAAGTTCATCTGGTGCTGTAAAGGGTCGGCTCAATATCTTGTTACCTAGCTAAAACTTGAAAGATGGTTTTTATTGTAAAAGGACACAAACTCGCCTTGATAGGCCACGTGTAGACGTTTGCAAGGGTTTCCCCTTTTAAAAATTAGTATGACTGAAAGTAATAGTCACGTCACACCTAAATGTGTAGTTCGAGACGCGAATAGTAAGTAGACCTAGAAACAGTTCAAGACGCAGATAGTAAGTAGACCTAGAAATAGTTCGAGACGCGAGTAGTAAGTAGACCTAGAAACAGTTCGAGACACAAATAGTAAGTAGACCTAGAAATAGTTCGAGACGCGAACAGTAAGTAGACCTAGAAACAGTTCGATACGCGAATAGTAAGTAGACCTAGAAACAGTTCGAGACACAAATAGTAAGTAGACCTAGAAATAGTTCGAGACGCGAATAGTAAGTAGACCTAGAAACAGTTCGATACGCGAATAGTAAGTAGACCTAGAAACAGTTCGAGACACAAATAGTAAGTAGACCTCGAAACAGTTCGAGACACAAATAGTAAGTAGACACAGAAACAGTTCGAGACGCGAGCAGTAAGTAGACCTCGAAACAGTTCGAGACACAAATAGTAAGTAGACACAGAAACAGTTCGAGACGCGAGTAGTAAGTAGACCTAGAAACAGTTCGATACGCGAATAGTAAGTAGACCTAGAAACAGTTCGAGACGAGAATAGTAAGTAGACCTAGAAATGCTCTGACGTTAATTTATATAGTAATAAAAACCTATTTACTGCTGTCGATGATAGGATGAAATCCTTCAAATGCGCAGTAATGTATTCTTCTAGGTGTAAAATAATTTTGATCTGCAATACAGTATTTAGACCAAAGGATAAAGGAAGTTATGTATCGTGCAATGGGATCGTGCCAATCATTCAGTGTTACCACGTGAAAGCTTATCGTTCAGCGCTCTCTCTCTCTCTCTCTCTCTCTCTCTCTCTCTCTCTCTCTCTCGTTGTAAATAAATAATACATATCTATGGCAATCATAATTGCTTTGGCAAAGTATACCAGACACTGCTCACTCAGTTTCGTAGACATCGTTGGATGCAATTTTATGTATGTGTTCATATTTAAAGCTTACGTCAACACAAATAAACAGTACAATGAGTTTGTACTGCCCTACATTTCTTGCTAAACTGGCTATGAAACATTCTTGGATTATGTACTATATACAGTGGAAGCCGACAAACCATCAACAAAATTTCTTGTTGATTCATTCTTTGTACTGGCGTTCACATTTCCATCCAGCTATAAGCTCGAAAAGATGCATGTCTTATTTGGTTTGAATCTGTTTCATGCAAATACTTCACTCATGTCCTCTGTTTCATGCAAATACTTCACTCATGTCCTCTTTTTCATGCAAATACTTCCCTCATGTCCTCTTTTAAAAAGTACCAGTTGTATGCTAGTATTCTATGTTTTTATTCCCCACCACAGAAGACTGGTTCACTAGCTATAAACTGTTTAGTGCTCTGATATCAATGTCAAACAACAATTTTAAAAAAATGTGTCCTGACAAGCTTGAACACCAAGTATACACTGTACTAATTTGGGCGGTATTGTAAGCAAACTAAATGATATTAATCAACACTTATATAATGTTAACAGATAACAACGAATGCTGCATATCAAGAATTGTTTACTATGTTCATACATTATTGATGTAAATAACTGAAAAAATGCTGTGATTCTAACTGCTTGTCTCATAATTTTCTTAATTTAATCCTATTCTTCTAATGTGCATGCATGCAATATCCACCTAGCACATTATGGTCTCCACCTTGTAAACAGGCCTTACACCCAAATTCCATACAATATTTTTTATCAGTAGGAAAATAAATACATGATATCAAAATAAAAGCATATAATTTTTTTTCAACTATATAATACATAGATAAAAGTTGGTGAATTTAATAATGGGAAAAATGAAATCCACTTAATAGCTAATGAGAGCATCACATTCCTTACAATGGAGTTATCTCCCTTAGTTAGGATAATGTCATTGTCACAACAATGTAAATTTGGTGGTAAAATGCAACCTGAAGATAACCTTGTTTTTATAACTGCATCACATTATTTAGACTTTATTGGTTTTTCTACAATGATTTTTGTACAATATGGGAAGATTTAGCCCAAAACATAGAAGCAAAAATTAAGGAATTCTTTACATGTAGTGATGGTATTCTAAGGAAAATACAAAGTAGCATGCACCAGGTATCACAATATACCCCTGACGTCACAATAAGGTGCCTCGGAGCCTCCAAACATAATCTGGTTCCTTTTGCCTTGCTTTTAAATGATAACAATCTGTGATTTTATATAAAATTTGTATATTGGATTGGATGACAAAAAAAGCTGGACAACGTCCAGCTGCATAACACCTCTCTTCCCCTGACTACATTAGCAGCAGGCACGGTGAACCCTACAACTTTGTACAGACCTTATTTTACAAAAATAAAGGTTCCTACAGGGGCTGAAAAATAAGGTCAATAACGCTGAACCGAACCTCCTAACTTTTATTATTACCGTATAGTTTGAAAAACGAATAATAAATCGTTTGGGTTAGCTCATTTTTATTATTTTATTTTTGACTTTTTTGTTAATGCGTTTAGTTTGCTCGGCGGGTCACTTAATTTTTGTCGGTCACCCTGCCTGCTGCTGTAATTAAACAGTCAGTATAAATATTATTAATATGGTTGTCATCGGAGAACCTCATTCAGCTAGATTAGCAAGAGAGCGATTAGAGGCAATTAGAAAATATTTACCTGTTCGTGATGCTGTCAAACGACAATTACAACAACGACAAGAATCTCATGTTGAATTTGAAGAGGATACAAAACAATTATTTAAACCAATTACAGAGACAACTAAACCTCTTCTTCCTGCGCTAGAAAAAACCGCTGAAGTAACTGGAAAAATAGCAGAGCGAACTAAGAAAACAAAAAAGATTCTACGAGAACTTCCAGCTGAAATAGCTGCTGCTCAACCAATAAAAGAAATACTTGAAGGTATTGACCAAGCTCGTGCTGAAATAGGCGATATAAAAGATCGTATGCCGGAATCAGAAAAAGAACCAGAAGCAAGAGCCAGGGTTAGTTTGGTTGATAAGTTTACTGAAGAATCTATTAATTTTATTAGAAAAACTGATGATCTAAAATTAATTGATATTGCTGTGAGAGGTTATTATAATCAAAACCAATTTTTAAAATCTGAATTTGTTGGTGATCCCGCAAATGAGAATACTTGGCACAAATGGATATATCGTATACGCTATAACGTTAATCAAATTCGAAAAAACGATCCAAATTTTATTGACTATAAAAATAAGATAAATAGCTATATTGCACAACAACGATCACCAATACTATTACCACCACTATCACAGCAATTGATACAATCTCCAAAACAACAAAAATCAAGCAAAAAGGAAGAGGAGGAAGAAGAATATTGGCCGTCAGACACCTCTTCTGGCAACGTAAGTGGAAGTGGATTTACTACTCATGGAAGTGGTCTTATTACCTGTCCTAATAATATTCTCAATGATGTTGAACGACTAGAAATCCTCATCGGAGGAAAACGAGCTGGTAATAATTCTCCAGAAATAATTAATGAAGCAGCTGATATTTGCAGACGATTATTTACTGGCGGTATCATGAACGTTGATGTTTATCAGTCTCTTATTAATGAAATTGCCGATGACTACTACAGTGACTGAGTACGTAATTAAATACAATTACTATAATAAAATGATCGTACATAGTACTCACCGTGGACCAACCATGGTCAGGGCAATAAACTCACGATTACCAGTATACAAGACAACCTACGGAGATGGACTAGGTGATGTTGTTCAGGGTCTATTTAGAAGGATAGCCCCAAAAGCAATACCGATCGCAAAGCAACTGGGAATGAAAGCTATTGATGTTGTTCGTGAAAAAGGTATTGGTGCTATGGGTAATCTCGCTGGTAAAGCATTTTCAGCGATTAAAGATAGACTAACACGATTAATACGACGAAAACCTCAACCTGTAAAATTACCTAGTACTGAAGTAATGCCTGCAAATGTCAGTAAAATAATAAATCAAGTTGCTAATCAAAAACTAGCAGAGTTGGCTGATGTACCAATGTCAGAAAAAGAAAAAAATATAACCGCTAGTCTGATAGCAGGAAGTGGTTTTCGTTTTAGACGATAATAATTATAATAAAGATGTTCAAGCGAATATCTGATCCAGCATTTGACATGGACGCACCAGTACTTAAAGATGACTCTATACGTGATTATCAATATTATTCTTATGACGCTCGAATTCCAGATCAGCGTGGACGAATTGAACTACAAGTTCAGGATACAAGTAAGTATTTCCTACCCGCTGAGGCTTTTATTGAGGTTGAAGGTGAAATTTTAAATATCGCTAATCCTGCAGCACCAGTAGCATATGGAGACGATGTTAGTGTCGGTTTTGTTAATAATGGTATTATGGCGTTATTTGATAGCGCTACGTACATGAGTGATGGTAAAAATATTGAATCAATTCAGAAGGACGTTGATGTTGCTACAACAATATTAGGTCTAGCACGATATAGCGACGATTATTCAAGATCAACTGGTCCATCAATGATGTTTGCAAAGGATACAACTGATTCTCCAGAGTATCGACAATATGAAATAGGACGACCAAGAAATTTTGCTAGAAACGCTGATGCTGATGTACAAAGTATGATTATTAATGTAGATCCAGATTTTAACTTAGGATTTAGATCACGTCGAGCAATGTTGCGTGGTGGAAGAAGAGCATTTTCATGCGCCATTCCACTGTCACATGTTTTTGGATTTTGTAGAAATGTCAGAAAAGTCATTTTTGGAGCTAAGCATACAGTTGTACTTGTACGAAAAGCAACTGACAATGATGCATTATGGCGACCCGCTGGTAATGCTGGTAGAGTAATTCTGACAAAACTTTCATTGTGGATGCCGGTGATGACTCCAACAGTATCTGAAGAAGAACGTCTAATCTCTTTTATGAGTCAAGGTGGTAAATCATTATTATCGTGGTTAACAATGACCACAGATGCTATCCAGAGTAATATTAACGGTTTATTTACATGGCAAATAGCTTCTCAGCAAGGTGTTTCTGCGCCACGACATATATTTATTGCGCTTCAAGATGCTGCACGGGTGGATAATCAACTACGTAGTATTATGATATTTGACAATCTTGATGTTTCTGAAGTTTCTTTAAGAATAAATGGACATCAAGAACCATCCGAGGACATTTTACTGAATTTCGATCAAAATCATGTAGCACGTGCATATCACCGTCTGATGACGTTCATGGGTCGTGATCAAAATATTGATACTGGTTTACAAATATCACAATTGGATTTTACAACCTTATATCCGATTTATTACTTTTCGCTCGAACATTTAGATTTAACCAGACAGTCAGTAGTCGATATTCACTTTCGAGCTCGTGTGGCAATAGGAGCTATTGCCAATTACAGAGCAATTGCTGTTATACTCAGCGATAAATCAATGTTACTTGAAGGTGTTGGTGGACGAATGCGAGTAGTTGATGCTCCAGTAGAAAACATGTAATTAGATCGTTTATGAATATTATAATGTCGTATAATCACGTTAGTGTAAGTCTGACTCCTGGTCAGATTAAAAGGATGCAATCAGCATCAATAAATAACTGTGGATTAAAAATATTGCTAAAGAAAGATCAGATGAGCGGTTCAAATAAATTATCTCTTACAGAACGTCAGCTCGGGCATTTCGATGAAGCCAAAAAATCAAATAAAGGTATAAAACTTAATCTTTCTGCGGGTGCCATTAAAGATATAATTAAGACGGGTGGTATATTTCCACTTCTTGCTGCTATACCAGCATTAATAGCCGCTGCAGCCCAGCTGTTGCAAAAGCAGCTGCATTAGGCGCTGTTGGAACTGCTGCTGGAATGGCATTAAAGAAAGCAACAGGAAAGGGAATTAAAAAAAAGGGAAGGGGTCTAAGATTACCAGGGACTCCACATTCATGGTACGGAAAAGGCCTAAGATTACCAGGGACAGTTTACTAATATTTCCTATGTCCAATTTTGATTTACTAGATGCTGCTAAAAAATTAAAAATAAAAAATTTTAGAGGAGTTTTTATGCGCGATCAATTACCGAAACAACCAAACAATATTGAAACCGGTATTATTAATCTCGATAAAAACTCTGGTCCAGGCACGCATTGGGTCGGTTATGCAATTGATCCACGTGGAATTATTTATTTTAATTCATATGGACTAGCTCCACCAAAAGAATTCTTAAAGTATATTAGCGGCTATCAAAGTACTCCAATATGGTATTCAACGTTACCAACACAAACATTAACTGCTCCGCCAATATGTGGTCGAGAAGTACTTAACGTACTTGATGCTATATCAAAATCAACAAAACCACCTCACAAAGTTGTACATGAATATACTACGACGTCACATTTAAACAGACATTAGTAAATATAATGGTGGATATTTATGGAAGATCTTCTCGTGGTAAAGGTCATCAGCAAGCTGATTTATCTAAATACGCAACTCTCGATCAGCTCAGAAATGAGATTGACGATTTATTAAATATAACCAGTGTGGATCAAAATGAAGTAGTCGTTTTTCAGGATAAAGAAGGACGATTAAAAACTAGTAATATACAACTACCAGATGTACTTATACGAGTTCCTAATGCGGTTGTTAATAATATAGTTACTTTTACTGATCAGGGTAAAATACAAGATTCCGGTACGTCAGTCAACGATTATATTAAGAAAGCTGGTGATTCATTTACAGGTTCAATTATTATGAATCAAAATAAAATTATAGGTCTTAGAAACCCAACCGCAGATACAGACGCCGCAACAAGGAAATATGTTGACGATCAAGAATCTAAGTACGTATTGGCCAACGGCGGTATAATGCGTGCATTTCTTAATATGAATAATAATGGTATTAATAATCTTAGAACACCAGAATATGATTTTGATACTGCAACGAAAAAGTATGTTGATGATAAGGAAATTCCTCTAAAAACAATCGGTGACGAAATTACTACACTTAGTGCTACTTTTTCCAGACATGTAGAAACGTTCTTAAATTTTCGTAGAAATGTAAACAAAACCATTAAAGATTTTTTTGGGGAACAACCAACCGTTGACATAAAACTCTCCGACGTTAACATGAAACTCAATGATATTGTCAGTGGAATACCTAATATTGTTCAAAAAACTAATCTGATTAAAATTCCACACGGACAAATTAAAAATATCGTATATACAGTAGCATCAGGATCATCAACATGGACACCACAAAATAACACACTCGAACATACCGTAGAAGTAACTGGGTTATACAGGTTATCTATGTACGGTTCGGAAATTACTGCGGCAACTTCATTATCACCAAATGTATATCATAATCCTCTATTGGTGATGCTAACCAAGAATATGAAAGAAATCTTTACGCTGATATCAACGGAAATGCCTCCGAGACGTTACTGGTGGTGCCTAGAATTCGTAACTGAAACTTAATTAAATGACGTTGTTAGTATAATGGATCAACCTCAGTCTCGCATCGACGTTCAACGTTACAGATGCAATCAGGTATGTGAGCGTTTGACTAAACTAAATAATTTTATCGACTATTATAACACGAAAATAAAAAAATACAAAAGACGTATAGTTGTTATTGATGTAGTTGTTTACTCGGTTTCTGCTGTTATTGCTGGAATAGGATTATTATTATCAACATTGACGATGACAGTACCTACTATTATAACCTTTATTGTTTCAGCATCAACAACTATTGCTGGAGTTCTCGGTATTATAGCCAAAAAGATAGATACCTGTACAAATGCTAAATTGCACGATTATATGATTAAATTACATACAGTGGCAGATGCATGTTCTAAACTATCTTTGCACGTTTCTTCGTGTGTCAGTGATGGTGAAATATCCGATACTGAATTTGCTATGATGATGAAAACCTATGATGACGCTTTTAAGGTGATCGCTAATGATTTTAATGAATTAAATAATAATGATAATAATAATGACAGACAGGGAGTTACTTCAGCAGATCGTCACTAATACAACTCCGTCAAAAACTACTATGATATCGTTAAGTTCGACCAATCTTGAGTTTAGTATCAATTTTCCAACATCAATTCCTGCAAAAGAAATAGCATTAGCACAATTGCGAGTTTATTATAGCTGGCCCAATATTAGATCAAAACCATTTGGTGGACTACAGCCAAATAATTCATTAGTATTCGCTAATAAGAATAAGCCTGATGGAACTCCTGATTGGCAAGTAGTTGCTATTCCAATGGGCAGTTATCAAATAGAACAGATTAATGATGAGTTCCAACGCAGAATTAAATCTATTACAGGAAAAGAATCAAAAATAACAATTACTGTCTACGAACCGACATTATCAGCGGTTATTGAAATAAATTCCCCTGATTATTCTGTAGATATTTATCAAAGTTCGATTAGATCAGTATTAGGATGGCCTGAAGATCCACCAGCTTATTAAGGACCACCAGAACCACAACGATCTGATTTCGTCGTAGATGTTGAAAAATTTATAAAACCTCCAGAATATCGAAAAACTTATCCGTTTATAGAGACTCCGGATGCTTATCGTGGTTATGCACAGCATACTCATTATATAGATTTCGTTCGGGGTAAAGGTACAACAAGAATAGCAACAATTAATGTTGAAGAAATTAACTCAAAATCAAGACCAATTAAATCTGAACACGGACGTATACTTAATGATCTAAGAAATTTATTTTCTAGCATTAGCACTTCCTACAACGATGACTTAAAAAATCAAATAATTGAAGCAATACAACATTTGAATCAGATTGCATCAGACTTAGAATATGTAAATAAGGCTATCGTTGATAGAGAAAAAACATTAAACATACCGGTAGATAGATTTCTTAGTGCTTATATAGTTAATGAAGATGATCCTATTCAGCGAGTAAGCTATAAACGTTTATTTAAAACAGTATTTCTTAAATATTATGGAATCACAGAAGAACAACTACCAACATTTGTAATTCCTGGATTTAACTCTAAAGAGCTAAAGAAGTCCGTTAATGATCTTATTGATGAACACTTTAAAAGAATATGTGATTCATGGGAAAAATTAATACCTACACCAACTATTCTTAAATATAATAATGATCCACATGGTGGAGGTCGCCATATCTCACCTGATATTGTTAATATAACATCTACGATCGCGGTCAATCTAGTATGTGACGTAATTGATGACAGTTATCAAGTAGATCTTTCAAAGTCTAACCAGGCCCAACAGGGGTATATACTATATACATTCAGTCCTAAAGATCCGCCTGGGTGGTTAATTGTATCTGAGCCAATTAATCCAGTTTATCTACGTGTACATAATCCATTATTGTCAAGAATAAATTTCAAACTTACTGACCAGGCAGGAAACATTTTGGATCTAAGACAAGAGTCTCTTAATATTAATTTGTATATACGCTCGTAGAACGTCTGAGTAAATAATCAGGGGCAAAAAAATAATCTGATTAGTAAATGTTTGAATAATAATCAATTTCTATGATTAAAGTAATTGTATATATAATAAAGCGAGATAACTTGGCTATCTCTCTCTGCGGAGTAAATTAAACGATTATTTTCCTTACTACTACGTCGTTACCTGTACAAACCCCCAGTTGTATATACGTGTATAGCGTATTAGTCCGTCTGTCTGTTACCTTAACGAACTATAACTCATACGTGCAATTATTTTATGAATTTTGAAAAATTGAATTACAGTTCTACATTCTATTAGTAATACAAGTTCTGTGAGACAGCGCAAATATATTATATATATATACTTAAAGTTAACTGTATTATTGATAAGAGAGCGATGGCCGAAGTGGTAAGACGGTTGGATGTAGATCGAAGTTGTGCAGACTCTCGTGTGTTCGAGTCTCCAAAAATGCTAAAGGTATTTTACCTTGCATTTGGCGACGGATGCTATTTAATTGGGGGGTACGAAACCCAACAGAAAAATAATACAACTTTCCCACCATGTAACCACGTGGTGGGTGCAATTTTGCGCTCCCCGGGGTTTATATGGGGGGAGAGTTGTATAAAATCTGTTGGACGTAGATAAATCCCCCCCCCCCTTTGTATTCCGTCCATAGTTAAGTTTATGTTTGTGCCGTCGGCAAAAATCAAAATCATCACCATTTGTATATATTCATAACCATACAATCATATATCATTAGGATAAGTTTATGTTTGTACCGTCTGCAAAAATCAAAATCATCACCATTTGTATATATTCATGTTCATACAATCATATATCATTAGGATAAGTTTATGTTTGTGCCGTCTGCAAAAATCAAAATCATCACCATTTGTATATATTCATAAGCATCTGTATATAATCATAATCATCTGTATATAATCATAATCATCATCCTCAAAACAGTCCCCTGACCTTCTGATCCTGCTAGGATGTCATATGACAACCTAGAGGTTCACATAGGGTTATGGGGACTACATTTTTTTATAATAATTATTCAGAGACTGATATTATTTTTTATTTTAAAGAAATAATTATTATATAATGAATCAAGAAAACATTAATGATATTATTTCTGCTATTAAAAAATTAAAACATAACGGAATAAATCTATCTGATAATCTTGATCCTGAGAAAATATTATGCGATTATGAAATATTAAAACAAAGAAAATTTGAAAATAAATACACATTACCATCCAATTATAAATTTGTAAAATTAATCTATCAGTCTATGTTAGAATCATTGGCAATGGTAAATGAAAAACAGGTAAAGCTATTTGCACGTTCGATCGAAAATATTAGATCCGAACTATCTCGTGAATACGAGAAAAAAAAGATCGTGGATAATCGTGTAATGCAACTGAGAAAGATTATGTTATTTGATTCTGTCAAAAATGAAAGTGACACCGAGAGCAGCGACGGTGAAGGTACCCATAGCAAAATATAGAGTCAAACTATATACAATTTATTTATTAGGAAGACAGAGTTAGATATATTCAAATATTATCTTCTGATCGTATTTGAATGAATATGCAGATTTTTGTATATGATCAGCTACATATTTTACTGAAGCAGGATTGATGCTAAAATATCTGGCAGCCGCATATATTGATGGAAAATTTATTTCCTGTCCTGTCTGTATATTTACGGACCTAATAACTCTTGCGTCCTTACAATAATTATTAACGCCATTTTTTCCAAACTTGCAATTCTGACTTTGTGTAACAATTCGTAAATTATTTAAAGAGTTATCAAGTTTATTACCATCAATATGATCAACTACAAGTCCATTTTTAACTACTCCAAAATAACATTCAAATATGAATTTATGAGATAGATAATATTTTCTTCCAGCATTAAATCCAAAATAACCAGTATTACTAATATTACCGACTGGTTTTTTCAATCTGCAGTTTCTGATTACACCATCTCGGGATGCTTCATCATTTTTATTATAGGATGTTTCACAAATTCGTTTTGCTCATAGTACTCAATTTTCAATTTTCTTATAATATCATTGTCGATCATTTCATCGTGGGTCTGATTTGTCTGATTCATTTTATATAAATTGCATTTGTTTAAATCATTATTTGTCTGATTCATTATATATAATAATATTTGTCTAAATCATTGTTTTGAAATCTGGCCAGATAATCTTCTATGGTTTGTATAGGAGATTTACCTGACGATGTATTATTTTTTTTATCATAATATCGTTTTAATTCCCTGTATTTTTTTCCGCCACATTTTAGACACAATTGAGTTTTTCCTCTGACTCCAACACCACATTGAATACACGGTATTGGTCCTGTACTTCCATTTTTGATGCTTTGCATATGATATCCGCAATATTCATTCACGCACGATTTATTACAAAGAGAAGTATATCCAATTCTGAGCCAAGCACATTTGTTTTTTGTTTCAATCATTATATATATACTAAAATTTTAATTTAAATACTTGTCTTAATTATATGAACGAATTATCCGTTATTGAACCTTCCCCTGCTAGATTCGATCTTGACAGACTACCAGAATATAAACTTAGTACTTCGATGCAGGATCTGGCATTAACGGATGAGGATGTAGCCGAACGTATTCGTGAAGCAAAAAATGAATTTCGTAATAGTGGCGCTGCTCATGTATGGTCAACATTCGGAGTTGGAAATGTTACTAATATGATGAATGACGAACGAGGAAAAGTAATTATTAATCACCTTGATGATAAAAAATATTTTATTTTAATAAAATTTATTGTAAATACAGAAGAAGATACTTGGATTATTCGTGATAAGCGCGATCCAGTACGCATACAGTCAGGAAATAATATTGTTCTCTTAAATAATAAATCTAAGCCCGGAATACTGACTGGTATTGATAAACCATATTATGAACGTGCATATCCAGTTACTGCAGTTGTATATGCAATATATCCGCTTAATAATAAACCTGACGTCGGGGATCTAAAACCTATGAAACTGTCAGAGTCAAAAATAAACTGTGTAGCTGAACGAATTACAGAACATTTTACAAACGCGATACGTGGTAATGGTTTAACAGATTTACGACGTAAAAAAATAAATACTTGGGCAGAATCAGTTAAAGATACCGGAGCATCTATTAAAGATGTCGCTGAACTAGAAAAGAAATTAAGATTTCCAATAACAGTAAAGACGTTAACAGGAGAGATTTTATATAAACCAAAATACATAAAAAAAATGGAGCTCCTATAGATATTATTGATCGTAATTCACATGCATGGACCTCAGCAGTAACAATATTTCCACGAGATAGAGCGGTTAAATTTTATGATGGACATATATTTGATTTTATCAAAAATATCAGCAAAAGTGACCCTGTATCCGTTTGGTTATTTCAAAGTTCAGAATATGATCATTACGGTCAATTTGTACGGCCTAATGGTGATATTTACCGTACAGAATCTCTTAATGTAGAAATGGAAAATCTTGCGCTGAAATATACTTCAGACGATATCAAAGTTAGACTATTATTAAATAATTGTTTTACAGTTCCATCTGTAGCGGCTCATTTCGCTCAGGAAAAAAATTTATGGAAACCAACACGATCGGAATTTCTTGAAGACATTCATAAAAGCTGCGTAGAATATGGACACGGAGGATTATGGAATACTAAATATAAGTGTAATGACGTTATATCCGTCGATATGGTAGCGTGTTATCCTGGAAGTTTTCTTGGATACGGAGAATGTTCTGAATATTTTAAGAGATTCGGACATCCATCACACGAGATGACCAGGGTTGCGATAAACGGACCATTACCAGAGTTTGATCTAACAGGATTTGCTCATGTAGAATCATTCGAGTTTGCAGAAAATCTCCATCCGATTACTTATGCTTGGTTTGGAAGACATTTTTCAGAAAAATGGGTTCCAATAGTACTGTTGCGATATATGCTTGATGTTGGAATTTTAACATTATTGAAGGTGAGTGATGCGATCATATCGTATAGTCCACAGAAGCAAGTTTGGTTACCAGAACCAAATAGATTTAATATTGATGATACCAGGAAAGAATTTCCTAATCTTAATGAAGATGATATTATTAAAATTACTAATAATATACGTAAATGCAGAGACGAGCATGATGAAAAACTTGCAAGAGATCTTGGTAGAAAGATAATTGGTAAATTTACTCAAGGAGGAGCCTATGATCATAAAAGACACTGTACAAGATTGATTATGGACGATGCTGAACTCGATTTTATAATAGCTGATACAACGGAAAAAATACATTTATAAATCGGAGTAATGCTTATTTGTCAGACGGAACCAAACTAGGTACAATTGTAAGTTATCTTGATGGTGACTCACCGCAGTTTACTCATTTAAGATCATCTATGTTGGCATATGTTTCTATAAATCTACTGTCTATGATAAATAGATTTCCTCGTGATGCTGTCAGAGTCGCCACGGATTCGTTTTATATAAATAATAAATATACGAGTTTGTTAAAACCGCTACTTGGTAATGGTGAATGGGGGTCATGGAGAATAAAACAAGAAAATATACTTAGCTATTCTGAATCTGCCGACGTTGAAATTAGGGAAATATATCACAAAAATAATATTCAAATATCAAAGTCATCAGCACCATCTGTATATGATCCTGTGGCTAGACATAAGACTGTTTATCTTAACGGATGCGGTGGTTCAGGTAAAACAACGCGTGTGATTAAATTATTCATGAATAATAATTCAGATATAATTGTTTTGACACTGACACATAAACTCGCCAGAGATATAAAAGAGCGAGGAGTAAAATCGTGTACTTATCATAGTTTCTTTAGATGGTGTGGAGACACATGGACTCCCGAACGAATGGGTGAGAAATATATACCCAAATATATTATAT
>JAECUM010006576.1:0-63804 GCA_016617855.1 Megalonaias nervosa
CTCAAGTGATTCCACTTTCTGTGAAATGTGTTTAAATTCTGTTCTGTGCTTATTCATCAGATGTTATTAAAGGTTTGTCTGTTTTTAGTAATGGTGGCAATATCTTATGGTGGATCTTAACAAAATCAAAGCAAGAATGTTTTCTGTCAAGTTTGGTCAAAATCTGTTCAGCAGAAAAAGCAATTCAAAGGTTGTTCTATTTTTAGTAATGGCAGCCATATTTGATCATTTGATATGATCATTTCTACAGAACTGAAAGGACCAAAAGCCAGGATGCTTTTTTATAAAGTTTGTTTTTGGAGACAAGTTGTGTAAAGGTTTTCTGTTATTAGTAACAGTGACTATATTTCACAGTCAATCAGCAAAATCTGAGCAGATATGTAAGGTCTTCATGCTAAGATCATTCCGAAAAAATTATCAAATTTGTTTGGTGTTTTTTTTTTTAGAAGTCATTTGAAGGCTTTTATTTTAGTCAAGGCAGACACATTTTGTTTTATGACAGATCTGCACTGAAATTTGAAAGGCCTTTATAAAACTAGCAACTGTTGGTGGATGACAAGCAGATTTTTCTATTCTTAGTAACAGTGGCCATCATTAGAAGTCACTTACACCAGACTTTGCTTGACAATTAGTGCAAAAAGCAGAGTGACAATTTACAATTTTCATTCATCATTCAATTTTTTTATTAATAAAGTGGAATACAATATTTCCTATCAAGTGACTGAACAGGAAAAATAAAAGTGGCAGTTATCATGCCTCTTAAAACATCTTCTCTCTGACACCTGTAAAATCTGTTATGTTAATTTGAAACATGCAATTTGTATATTTAATTAAGTATTAAGCAATTGTTCATTCTGAAGACAAAATATACAAAGTTAATTTTATTCAGAAATACATATTTCATAACTGACATTGAATTTTATTTGAATTTTCGATCTTCAAGAAATAAATTGTACAGGCTGATAAGCACCACCTTAACTCCCATTACAAGATAATGTTCAAATGAGTCATGCGTTGTCTTCATCAATACTTGTATAACCTCCATTCAATCATCTGCATCTACATAACCCCGAGATTCAACAAATTCTAATGCCTTTTGTTTTACTGCAGCAACAGTAGCATCAGTTCCATGTTGCTGCTCAAAGTCCAAGTGCTTCTTGAAAAAAAACTTCATCTTTTTTGCTGACATCTTCAAGCTGATAACACGTTCATATAAGTGCCTGTAGCATAACAGAATAAAAATATGAGACATATATTTAAAATTAAATGTGGCTGAACAATTTGGATTTAGTTAAAGATCATATTCCTAATCAAATATTACCAATTTCTTTTATCTAGATTTTTCTCATGATTTTTTGTGAGTGTGTGTGTGTGCGTGTGTGTGTGTGATATAGATTTTCACATAGCTTTAACAACTTTAGTCATATCACTATGATATCTGCAGTGTGGCAGTTTATAGTGATGTCTAGCAGTGGGGCATCATGTCTCAGACATGTAGCATTATATCCCACCCAGTCACATTATCCTGCCACCAGGACAACCAGTCCTAACACTTACCTCTTAATACTGAGCACCAAGTGAGGCAACTGACAGTTCTCATGATTTTCATCATTTGTGTAAAATTCTGTGTTTGAATGTTACTATAATAAATGCATTGATATATGAATGTTATCATGGGGTTTTTATTTGAAAATAAAAATGTATTTACCATTTCCACCCCATAATCCCTTGTTTAATTTTGGAATGACCCAAATAGTTACAGACTGAAACTGCAATTTAAGTTTTGAGGAATGAAAAAGAGATAGACATTAAATATCAACAGTGACAAAAATTCTTTCCCCATTCTTTACATAAAGTAAATAAGGAGAAAGAAACTGAGTGAATTGCATTTAATTACATATTACCTCTTACTATAAGAAAAAAAGTTCATTGCATACCTGGCATTTTCAATATTTCCCTGTTTGGTCTCCATATCTATATAAACTGACCAAAGATCAGTTCGTTTAGGATAGTTGCTAAGGATGTTCTCAAACATTGTCTTCCCTCGCTCTGGATCACCATGCTTAAATTCCATTTGGGAAACTTTGGCTATCACCTCAACATCTGTAAAAGAAGACCATTATTGCGTGAAATACTGAAGTAAAATAATTGTGTGTCCATTCACTCATCTCTTTACATGATATAAATGCAAATATATTTTGGGGGCATGGGGGGGTCTATTTTCAATTAAGCCAATTGGGCCTATTGATATTCTTGATGATGCAACAATCATTTTATTTTGTGGCCATTATTCTAAATGGGAAGCAAATATGGTGAGAACAGACTAAACTAAGGAAGCTAACATAAACTATTGCCATTAAAGACCCTGTGATACAAATGTATAATGTCATTTAATTCTGAAGGATACTCTGTCCACCCTTCACATTCATGCCTTTCTAGTGAAGCAACTGCCATCAACCTTCACACTCATGCCTTTCTAGTGAAGCAACTGCCATCAACCTTCACATTCATGCCTTTCTAGTGAAGCAACTGCCATCAACCTTCACATTCATGCCTTTCTAGTGAAGCAACTGCCATTAACCTTCACACTCATGCCTTTCTAGTGAAGCAACTGCCATCAACCTTCACATTCATGCCTTTCTAGTGAAGCAACTGCCATCAACCTTCACATTCATGCCTTTCTAGTGAAGCAACTGCCATCACCCTCCACATTCATGCCTTCTACTAGAGCAACTACCATCAGTCCACCTTTCACATTCATGCCTTTCTACTACAGCAACCACCATCAGTCCACCCTTCACATTCATGCCTTTCTAGTGAAGCAACTGCCATCAACCTTCACATTCATGCCTTTCTAGTGAAGCAACTGCCATCAACCTTCACATTCATGCCTTTCTAGTGAAGCAACTGCCATCAACCTTCACATTCATGCCTTTCTAATGCAGCAACTGCCATCACCCTCCACATTCATGCCTTCTACTAGAGCAACTACCATCAGTCCACCTTTCACATTCATGCCTTTCTACTAAAGCAACCACCATCAGTCCATCCTTTACATTCATGCCTTTCTACTAAAGCAACTGAAATCATCCTGCACATTCATGCCTTTCTATTAAAGCAACTGAAATCATCCTGCACATTCATGCCTTTCTACTAAAACAACTACCATTAGTCCCCTGTTCATGTTCATGCCTTTCTACTAAAGCAACTACCATTAGTCCACTGTTCATGTTCATGCCTTTCTACTAAAGCAACTACCAGTCTACCTTTCACATTCATGTCCTTCTACTAAAGCAACTACCATCAGTCCACCCTTCACATTCATGCCTTTCTACTAAAGCAACTGCCATACAGTCTCACAAAAAAATTATACAAGGCTATGTTTTCTTTTTTAAAAACAAATTTATTGGACTTCAAAAAACTTCTGCAGTGGAATGCTCATATAAACTTCAAAGCTAGAGAAGATTTACTACTGCAGATCTCTACTCTGTTTACTGCTGATACCAAAGCACAAAGATTCCAAACCCCAATGGCTTACTAATGCAAATCTCCACTTTTTGTTGCAGATTCCAAACCTCAATCCCAAAGACAGTACTGTGATGCTGGACTCAGTGGTTAACTTAGTTGATGGGTATGATTGTGTTCCAATGCAGAAATACCATATTGGTAAATGTAAAGAATATGGCCAGTAGAAATTATCAGGTTGTCTGACATGACGATTTCTACTTAATAATTCCCTTAAATTTATCCAACAGGATGTTATGAGAGCACATTATCTGATTTATAACACAGTGGGGAAGAAATCAAATGCAAAATAAACTTCTGAACAACTAGAGTCTCATATGTCTTCATTGTTTACCATAGCAACACTAGTAAATGATTCATAGAGCTCTGTGGAGCGTTTTTCAAGAGCTTTTTGAAAACTTTTCTCTAAAGTTCTGATGGAGTATATTTTCTTACAGAAATTGAACTTTTTCAATATGTTACTTTGCTAACTGCTGGAGTTGTGTCATTCAATTAACAAAATTTCATCCCATTTTATTTACTCATTATTTTTCGACAATATGTAAATAACAGAAATTAAAAATTTCCAAATGTAATATATTTTACTCATTTTAGCATTTGTACTCCCTCTGGTAAATACAAGAGGTTTCTGAAGAAAAAAAATGGAGTTTATAAACAAATTCAAGAACCTGTCTGGGATAAAAGCCTACTTTTGTTTTAAATTAAGGAGTTATCATAGCCACCTCTACACAATAAAGCATTTTTAATGGTTATATCATACATCCCAACCCCGAGAGAAGTATAAGCAAAATCTTTGCTAATATAACTGGCAAAAAGGTTAATCTGAGTATAAAAAGTGTAATCTATATATTACTAATACTAATAATAGTAACTCTGTTTCACTGTGGCTACAAAATCGTAGCTAATATATTACATTCCATAATTACAGTATACTGTATGAAAGTGGACATTTATTTTTACTACTAACCTGGATCTGCAGGTCAAAATACTTGGCAAAAGTGGGTAAAATCCATGTTGATTAAAACCAAATAAAAAAACACTCAAAATACTAAAATATTATTTAACACTCTCTTTAACTAGTCAACATGTCTAACTTTTGCCAAATGTACAGTCCACAAATTCTGCAAGGAGCTGATGAACTGTTATATCCGAGTGCTGTATTTCGTCACTCTCATATTCAACTTTACAGACTTGTCAAGCGGTGTTGTCTTTTTTCTCATCGGACATGTCTTAAAGTTCGAAAGGACCAATCTGCTCTAGAATGTTTATCCACAAGTCAAACCATAAAAGCCCATTTCGATTAATATCTGGCACCATTTTCTTTAAAAGTACAGACTGGTCTACTAACTAACCTGATTATCAATGTAATAGATCTGCAAGGCAAAGCTCTAAATTTAGTACAGTGCAATCTTTAAAGGACTTCATACCCATTGTGAAATAATGCAAAATTTGATCTTTCTTTTTATGACTGCATATAAACTTTGTCCAGAAAATAATCTAAATTGTCCTATGCAAATATTCAGTCACTGTCTTGCACAAACATATTTTTATGGTCCTACACAAGTATACCTCCATTGTCCTCCATAAACATTCCTCCACTGGATAATAATATTAATGGGAGTTAGATCGATGAAATCTGATGAAAAGCTTTTCATATTAATCAAACTGATAGGCAAAACACTCAAATTCATGCATTAGCAAAGCTGGAGGTGTCTCCTCTTCAGGATTATAGCCCTTTGTATCCATCAGAACACAAACTAAAGCTTCTGTGCAAGAATTACACTCATAAACTGTTGAAGCTGAACCCATCATTACATCTGTGCTGGCTAATTCACCCAAATATAGATGTTAAATGTCACCATACACTTCTATGTCCATAGCATGTGGCAATGACAAAACATAATCCATGCTTCAAGTACTTGTACAGTCTGCACATGGCAGCCGCACTGTCCCAAGTCACTAAATCTGGATCAAGAATGATAAAATCAACAGCAAAAAACGAGCAAAGAAAAAAATAGGTACTTTTTATTTGAATTTACAAGCTATTTTCGAATATATCACTGCAATTATAAAGGAACAATACAAAGATTAGCCAAAGACAAAATGTTGTCTATGATGAAATTTTAGCAATAAATTATGCCAACTATACACCAGGATCTTAACATTTTTTTTATAAATAATCATCAGCTAGAGATAGTCTATTAATTAGCTTGTGTCAATGATTCTGAGGCTCGTAAAAGAAGTAAGTTGCAAATTAACATCAGCATGCCTGCTGAATAAACAGTCATTACAACTGGTATCAAAATAAATATCTATATGCTGATTTGTACTTATCTTGACCTTTCATTCCACATTAAAACGAAAAGATATTTGGTCGTTTTCCTCAATTAAAATATGTACAAACTGGATTTGACTTTTGCAGAACAGTCTTACGTTGTTATCATACATTTATTTATTCTTGTTGCCAAATTGGAATCCATACATCTTATCATGCTACAGTTAGCTTCAGGAGTTGTCCAGGCATGGATTAACAAAGGATAGCATATAAAGAAACATTTAAACATTTATGTGACTTTTCATTGGTGTAAATGAAAGTAAAGTCCAGTCAACTGATGCTTTATTATACTAGTAAACAAGTCACTTACGCTGCTTTGGATCCAGACTTTTCAATGCCCTCTGCAGTAGTCGGCGGGCTGACTCCAATCTGTCATTCTGGAAGTAGAATTGCTCGAAGCTAATCCAGATCTCTTTATTCTGACTGTGCTTCTTGACAAGCATGTTGTACACCTGCTCTGCCTCCTGAAAACATAAAAAAATATTTGAATTTAAGTGAAAGACTATGCTATTAGTAAAGTAAAGCTAAGGCTATCCTCATCAACTGAGACAAAGCCACGGTAGAGTTATTTTGGATGGATGGCAATATGAAGTATTATCACTCAGAAATAAACATTTATTTAATTCTACTTAACATATGTCTGCAAGTACTTTATAGTCATTACGCTGACCCATTCAAAATCATACCCAACCCCTTTCCATCATAATTAAACTCTTGCTATGAATGGTTCAGTTTCTTCAAACCTTACAAACTTAAAATCATTCCATCCTCTATGCATGCAAATGTTTGTTATCTGGAAAATTTTTAATGTGAATGGCAAGTTCAATTTAAATCCATACTTTTTTGGGGAGACGTAAAAGCCGATTGTATCTGATGAGGTGCAGTGGCATGATGTTGTCTCGCATGCTAGTAAAAAAAGGGAAATACCAGTAGATATATACTGTATACGACTTACAAGATACCCACTGCAACAATGGTTACAATTAAAATAAAAATCAGAGGTGATCATAAATTTTATGTAATCTTAAGAAGCGCATTTAGATTTTGAAAGTTTGAACTTGTAATCTTCCATCACCGAACTCTATTTGATAGTCCACATTCAACAGTACACATACTATGTGGAATATCTCTAATTCATGTTTAGCAGTATGCATAGTATAAAGTATATCTGTAACTGACATTCAGTAATATGCATACAAAGTAATATGCATATAAAGTATACCTGTAGCTGACATTCAGCAATATGCATAGAAAATATATCTCTAGTTGACATTCAGAAGTATGCATATACAGTACATCTGTAACTGACATTCAGCACCGGGAATCTACAATAAGAGATTTTAGTTGTGTTCCTATATAATTTGAGAGGAATCATTTAAATTATTGATAGGAATTACAAAGTGCTCATTGACATTTTGGACTAAAACACTACTTTGGGATTACTGTGAATTCATTCAAAACATTCTGGTGAATATTATTCACCAACTCCTGCCCCCACACCCACACTATGACCCTGGGGTCATAACCCACATTAATTACACAGTCTATAAAACTGCCACTATAACTTTACATATTCCACAAACTCCTGCATCCACATTCCTACCCAGGGGTCATAACACATTTATTACATATGATAGAAAACTGTCATTATAATTGCAACATTCAACTTTTTACCCTCTCCAAGAGACCCCCAGGGGAGAGGCCCAAAACCTATACACCTCTTGCACCTTGTTACTCATTAGCCATCCTATGCACCAAGTTGGCTGAATTTCCATTCAGCAGATAAAGAGAAGGAGTTATGAAAAGATGGACAGATGGATGGATGGACAGACAGAGAAAGGATATAAAATAGCCCCATGCTATAACATGCAGATAATAAAGGAGTCCACATTATTTGCCAATCTCATCACAGGAATGAGTTGATGTAAAGATACTTACCTCTATTTTCCCAGAACTGACATAGATGTTGATGAGATGCTGATGAACTTTAATGGAGTCATTTTGCTGGACTGCACGCATTAAAACTTCACTGAGGGACTGTGGTGTTCCATACATGTTCTCAAGGTTAAGGTAAGCCACCCAAACATTTAACTTTTCTTGTTCTTCTCTGAAAAGTCAAGTAAAGGATATGATGGTATTAATTAGTAGATATAAACACATACCAACTAACAATTTACGATCTGAATCATGATAACAATGGCAGAATGGAAAAAAATGGAAAATAATAATTTGTTTATTGACTTGAGCAATGTAACAATTGTTGGTGAATGCAGGCTTGTAATAATATGAATGACCTAAGACACTGCAATGCTCAATAACTTTAGTGTCTTTTGAGAAAGCTTGGTGTACTGATATACTGTCACTAGCAGATTTGTCAGTGGGGGGTGGGGTCAAGTGAAATTAGTATAAGGATATGGTAAATGAAATTTATTCCTGTTTTAAATATCAGTCATTGGGAATCTACAGTCAGAGATTTTAGTTGTGTTCAGATATAATTTGGAAGGAATCATTTATTTAAATTATTCATTGGAATTACAAAGTGCTCAAGAGTAATGCTAGCTTCAAGATCAAGGTCACTGTTCATTACTTTAAGTTTTTCCATAACAGTTTCATGTTCAATCTCAACAGCTATATGCTAACAAGGTTTCTGCATGAAATCTTCAAGTCCCAGAAAGCTTAAAAACATGTAAACAATGGAAATGTTGTGTAACAGCCTCAAAATTTATTCAGGTCTTCTATACATGCATAAAAATATAAAGCCAAATTTCATATGTCTATGATGAGTGGATTTTTCATGCACAAGCTTTCAAACAAGCTTCTTATGACATTTATATGGACAAACAGATAGACAAACTGGACCAAATCATGATGTCCCTGCCATATCAGTGGGCTATGATTGATAATTATCATTTTTATCCTTCAGAGAAAATTCCTGTCCTCTGAATAGTCAATAGTCATTGTATAATGCAGGAAATGCATTAACTAGTGATCAGTCTGAGGACAAGAGAGCATGGAAAATCATGATATGTCTTAAACAGGTGCAGGATATTTATTTCCAGAAACAACATATAATAATGGTTGATGTTACTGCTTCGGAATTTTAACAACATGCAGTTTTATCAAAATTGGTCATTTTAATTCATAATGGTAACACTGAATAATTTATATGACAGAATTTATTTAATTTGCATCAGAATGAAAACTAATGATAAAATCCTCATTTCACTGGTGGGTGTTAACAATTAAAAATGATACAAGGGAAATAACTGATGCAAGTGACATCTACATAAGGAAAAATAACAGATTTTCATCAGTGCTAGGGATGCCAAGCACCATTTAAATGAATGAGAACTGAGGGGTAATAAATTAATTTCATATCATTATGTATGATATGTTGAGACCCTATTAAATCACATATTTCCTTTCCAATACATTTGAATTCAGAATTCATGAGGGTTATACAATCCCATACACCCAGTCAAAATACCTTGAAACTAATAGTATTTCCTACTGGAATGATTCATATTAAGATTTCATGCTTAACTGAAATATTTACTGATCTCACCTAAATGAGATGGTCTTGAGGGCCCGTTCAGCTACGGCTCTGGCCTTGTCAATTTCTGCAGTCTCCAGATGAAATGCCATGTAGCGGAGCCACACCATTGAGCTGTTAGGAGAGTGAAGAACAAGCCTGTCAAACGCATCAGCTGTCTGTGGAACCTGCTCTCCTTCCAACTGCTTTTGCTCAAACTAAAACAGTTGACATATTTTTTAAAAATATGCAGAAAAAACAGTGCTAATATCCATTATATCAATTATCAATAAATGACTCGGAAGGAAATTTTAAACAAGATATGTGTTTGTAAAATGTATGTGCACACATAATGACACTGTAGATGACCAAGGTAAATTTTGTTAAAACAAGGCATACACTGTTTCCAATACACTGTATGACAGATGATTTTGCCAAATGATGATAAATAAATGACTGGATATTTCAAGTGGTGGGAAAAAGACTGATATTCCTTTGGCTGCGAAGGCATTCCTTTTTTAGACTAAAATTACGCAAGAAGCTAGATACAAAAACATAATTTAATTTTGTCATTTTTCTATTCAAATATATATCAATAATATATATATTCTAACACAATTAAACTGCATGTACAAGGACTAGATGAGCCTGGAATTTTAAAATTCAAAATAAATAAAAAGTAGATAGATCCGGTTGTAATCTTGCTCTTTATATTTGTAGGTAAAACAAATTAGTTATGACAGCCCAAATTACTGCATACTATGATGAAATTCTTTTATAAAGATTTGTCTCTCAGGCTTTGTTCATTTCAGGTTCCACTAAATATAATACACATACTTGAAGAATACAGCTTAGTGCTCACCTCAAATAACCTTTTCTCTTCTTCCTGCTTCTCCAGACGAATCTGTTCTTTGGTCTTCTTGGGAGCTTCCTGTAGCAACAAGAAACCAAGCATGAAGTTTACTAGTTACTGTAACAGCTTTTACTGCATGAAAGAACCATTTCAAGAAAGTCATGGCAACAGGGTAACAAAACAAGATTCTACTAATGTAAATCATGAAATATTAGAAAGCATAATCTTTTGCAAATTTAGTTAGGGACATTATTTTTTTTACTCAAATCTGATTCACAATCCAACTTTGTGATAAAAAATCATGGTATGTTTACACGCTTCAGTAAATGCATCATGGATTATGGGGAATGGATGTAGGGGTCATGGTGGATTGTTCATGTTGTGGCTCATAATGGAAGTATTCAATTTCGTTGCCCCAATTAAGTTGCAGCAATATAATTATGTAATAATGGGCATCCACTACATCATGTGAAACTTACAGTTCCCCTATAATGCACTGTAGAGAATGCTCTTTTTAAGTTTAACACAATAGCATTTAACATTTCAAGACCTACTCACTACACAATCATGTCCGCATACTGCAAGATGAAACATAGTTTTCTGAGTAAAGACTCTTGGGACTATTCAGGTGCTTTGCAAAACCTGTAATGTTTAATAATAGTACTGAGACAGGCTGACAGGCAGAGGGCACTGTTTAATCCCATCAATAAATGAATTCTTACCTGAATTTCTTCTTCATCTGAGTCATCTATACTCCTTCCCTGGCTTCTGGGTATCTCTTTCAGCTTGAAATCTGCATCCCATGAAAACTTGACTGGCAGCTGCAGTCTAGGTAGATCAGATGAATGAACAGATGGTTTCTGAAAACATATGGAAGAAACCTTATAGAAATGCACGACTTCCATAAACAGACGCTCTTGGGACAAGAAAAGTCTGGCAATTTTACAGTGGTGCTCAATACACAGATATTTTATTACCATTTGATTGGTCTTATTGGGATAAAAATAAGTAGCCATTCTGTAGAGGGAGGCATTTTTGAATAAAAATATGTAACTGGTCTGTAGAAGAAGTCATGCAAGAGAGGGGCTATATTAGGAAAGTTTCACTTATTTAAATTTATAAATTCCAACAACTGATGCTATAGTCTCAGATAAAGTAAAGCATCAATTATCTGGCTGCTGAATATCCAGATTACTTGCTTGCATGGACTATTACTGTGTCCCCCAAATGTTTGCTCATTACAATGCCCAAGTATCTATAAATAAAACTAACCTGCTGAACATGACAAAAACATTAAACAAAGTAACAGCTTAACAGAAATCAGAAACAACTCATAATCTAATAAAATCTCATATATTTATATTCACAATCATGATATTAATAACTCAATTATCTTTTTATGGTAGAAATAAATGTAATAGGGAGATACGGTGATGTAAAGAGAAGAATTTTTTTTATACTCAACTGCTGGTGAGTACTACTATAAGAGATGTAATTTGTCATTCAGAAATCCCAAGCTAATCAAATGAAGATGACTCCTAACAGTCCAAATAAAGGAATTTTGCAGTCGAAACCTATGTAATGAACTGTCAATCAATGACCAATGAGGACTTAATGGGCAATAAAATTAGTAACCCTACCAGCACAGGGTTAATCAGAATTCATCTCAGCTGAGATTACATCGATTGAAATCCTTTGACACTTGCACAGGTGTAAAAAGAATCCATGTCAGCTGAGATTACCTTGATCAAGACCCTCTGACACTTGTCTTTATAAGACTACACATAAAATGACCATTTATCACAGCTAAGTCATCATTCCATTATATGAAAGACTACACATAAAATGACCATTTATCACAGCTAAGTCATCATTCCATTATATGAAAGACTACACATAAAATGACCATTTATCACAGCTAAGTCATCATTCCATTATATGAACGACTACACATAAAATGACCATTTATCACAGCTAAGTCATCATTCCATTATATGAACGACTACACATAAAATGACCATTTATCACAGCTAAGTCATCATTCCATTATATGAAAGACTACTCATAAAATGACCATTTATCACAGCTAAGTCATCATTCCATTATATGAAAAGTTCTCCAATATATGTGAAGTGTAAATTAATATCTTGTCATGAATTTTAGTATTTAATTCTAGTATCTTAATCATTTTTATTGTTTCTATTCTTATTGCTCCATAACATGTCACCGCTCTGGTGGCCTAACGGTTAGAACATCCACCTTGGATGCTAGAGGTTACGGGTTCAAACCTTGGCTGAGTCATACCAAAGACTTAAATAAATGGTAATAACAGCTGCCTCACTAGGCGCTCAGTATTAAGAGGTTGGTGTCAGGACTGGTCGGCCTGGTGTCAGGATAATGTGCCTGAGTGGGACATGTCTGTGGCATGATGCCCCAATGATACACATCACTATAAACTGCCACACTGCAGACATTGTAGCGATATCACTGAAATATTGTTAAAGCTATGTTAGAAATCCAAATCACACACTCACCCCATAATATATCAAATGTATACAACATATTAATATTTACTTACACATTCAACATACAATTATTGGATCAATCAAATGCAGATATTTTCATTCACAGTTCGACTTCAAATTCAATGATCTGAGTGACCAATGAACTCATTGAAATCCCTTCTGTTTTAAAGTTCAGATGTGTGGAACATCCTTGATACTTCAAGTTTTAAAGTTCAGATGTGTGGAACATCCTTGATACTTCAAGTTTTAAAGTTCAGATGTGTGGAACATCCTTGATACTTCAAGTTTTAAAGTTCAGATGTGTGGAACATCCTTGATACTTCAAGTTTTAAAGTTCAGATGTGTGGAACATCCTTGATACTTCTAATTAGTCCAATGCCAACATAAACTAGAATTAAGTTCCCCTTTACATCCAAGATTTTACAATGTTGTTTTCCTAAGTGAAGGACTATAATAACATTGATATTTTGCACATCTCCTCCCCGTTTTTTAAGTATTTGCATAATTTGTTTAGTATCATTTAAACCAGGGATCTCAAACACGTAGCCCACGGACCCCATGCGGCCCACCAAGCCATATTCTGTGGCCCACAAAATGATTGGCATCAAAAGGTGACATAAGAGATAACAAAGATGGTGTGGCCCTTGGGCCATCGAAAATACCCTCATGCAGCCCTCAGGGTGGTTTGAGTGTGAGACCCAGATTTAAACCTTCTAACCTAATCTTTTCCCAAACCTTGAGGCTGTAACCTGGAATCCACTAAATTACATGGCTACCATATGATATAGACAAGTGATTCCAAGCTTGGTGAATTTCCAGCCAGTATTTTAAGAGGAGATAAAGTTATGGACAAACAGATGGGTGAACAGAATCAGGGTATATTATTTTTGACACTTTTTAAAAAAGCATTTAGATACAAATAAAAAAGGTCTTCATAAACGTTATGGGTTCCACGTTATGTACAATAAGTATTAAATTATAATGAAGCAACCTTGTTTTAATAAAAATGAAGATCCAATTCAACACAGATAAGAGAAGCAAAAAACACACAACATAGCAATATGTTCAATCTTACCTTGGGATCATCCTCCGAATCTGACTCTTGCTTGATATCAACTCCACTATCTGTGTCACTGACATTCACACCTGATGACAGTGACCTCCCAACCTTCTTGGTGATGTCCATACTCTTAGTCATGGCACATTCTGCAGATTCATCTTTCTTTGCTTTTTTTGCATCAACAGTACTTGCAGAGTCAGATAGCAATGATTTCCTCTTCCTTTTTGCAGTTTTCTTTTTGTCTGATTTAAATAAATAAATATGCCAGAATTATATTATTTCTACAATATTAAACCATCATCTTTCAGCTACTTTCTTTCAATAAGTCAACTCTGCATCAAGAAATATGAAATGTAGTTTTCTAAGTTTTTGTTTATACAGGTAAACCACCGATTTTCCGGCAATGGATGGTCCGCCACCTCTTTTAGTCTGGACAAAATTACAAGAGGGCACTTGAAATTTCTGAAACTGCCAAATTAGTTTACTGGGCATGCACCCACTTGGATTGTTTACACTGCAGTTGTTGGTGGTGATACTTGTATTCTGTGTGATTCTTAACTTATTTTACTTACATTTAACCCTAGCTATGGCTTCTAAGAAAGATGCAAGTGTCAGTGGTGGTGTCAAGCGTAAACACCAGTCAATATTGATACAAAATAAAGTAGAACTGTTGAAAAAACTGGACCGTAGTGTTTCCGTGCAAAAGCTGTGTGACACATATGGTATTGGTTCATCAACTGTTTACAATATAAAGAAGCAGTGGGACAAAATATTGAAATTCTATTCAGACAGTGATTCCAAGAAGTGAATGAATATTAGAAAAACTATGAAAGATGGTAAGAGTATTGAGCGTGACCGAGTGATGATGGAGTGGTTTCAACAATGTCAGAGTGAAGGAGTGAACTTGTCTAGCAGGATGGTAATGGACCAGGCTCAGTTGTTTCATAAAGAACTTCAAGTAGAACATGAGTGTGACTATAGTGATGGATGGCTTCAGAGGTTTACGAAGCGTCACGGAATTTCCTTGCATACAGTGTGTGGAGAAAAATGGTCCACAGACCATAAAGGAGCTGCTGAGTATGTGGACAAATTTCAGAAGCTTGTAGTTGATGAGCACCTCAGTCCTGAGCAAGTTTATAATGCAGATGAAACTGCATTATATTGGGTATTGCCCTCGGTTGGTCAGGCAAAACTGTTAATCCGGCAAGGCTCTGGAACCAAGGGTGCCGGAAAATCGGTGGTTTACCTGTTTTGTTGATTCTGATGAAATTAATAGTAATATATTTGGTGAATTAATTCAGCACCCAAGATTTGCTGCTTCTGCCCATCAGCAAACATATATAAAGTTTACTAAATAGAATACTGATAATTTGAACACCCAAGGGAAAAAGCATATCTATCCAAGAAATCTGTAATTCCAGCCAACAAGATTGGACATATAATTAGAAACATTTTTCAAGGTCTTAAACACAAGTTGGAGCAATCCAGGGTGTTCAATTCAACCAAGTCCAAACAAACAAGAGTCTTAAACACAAGTTTGAGGAATCCATTAATATTACTGACCACTACCCCGATATGTCTGACCATCACATCTGTATGTCTGGCCATTACTTCTGTATGGCTGACCATTACATCTGCATGTCTTACCATATCATATCTGTATGTCTGACCATTACATCTGTATGGCTGACCATTACATCTGTATGGCTGACCATTAATTACAACTGTATGGCTGACCATTATATCTGTATGGCTGACCATTACATCTGTATGGCTGACCAAAAATTACATCTGTATTTCAGCTTAAAAAAATGGTAGCTATACCTTGAGCAACTTTCTTCTCATCTTTCCTTTCCTCAACATCAAGCCCAAAAAGGCACATCTTCACCATAGGTTTTCCCTCTGATATGCTATATAAAAGATGGAAGAATCATAAAGCTGCATTTTCAGTCACAACAAATCATGGAGGGAATGTTGAAAATCATTTTGTATGAATTACTTCTTTCCAACAAAGGACTTTCCCTGAGAATTATACACTACAGGTATGTCAATCGGAATTTTAAATTTGGCAAATTCATAAACCAGTATGAAAATGAAGGTAATATACCTACCTTATATACTTATCTGCAAAATGCAAACAACACATACCCTGACCTCTTGATGAATAATATCCTGGTCTATGTTCTTATTCTATTGATTATTTCTAACAAACTGCAGACCAGATCTGTCAGCAGATTATGTGCTGGTAGATCTAGTTCTATGTCCTTGTTGTATTGATTATTTCTAACAAACTGCAGACCAGATCTGTCAGCAGATTATGTGCTGGTAGATCTAGTTCTATGTCCTTGTTGTATTGATTAGTTCTAACAAACTGGAGAAACAGGTCTGTCAGTATATTATGTGCTGGTAGATCTAGGTCTATGCTGTTGGCAGTTAGATCCAACTTAACATTCAAGTACAACCATTACCCCTTGTATAATGGGCACTCAACAGTGACTCATAATCAAGTATAAACATTACTCCTTGTATAATGGGCACTCATCAGTGACTTATATTTGAGTATATAATCTAACCATTGTATAATGGGATAATGGGCACTCAACAGTGACCTATGTTTGAGTATATGTTACCCTAGTATAATGGGCACTCAGCAGTGACTTATATTGAAGTATATACATTACCTGTTGTATAATGGGCACTTAAGTGCTAACAATGTAGACACAGACCTACCTTCACAAAATGTGCTGGCAGATTGGGGTCTATAATATTTGCTTGAAATCTTAACCTTTGCCATGCTGAATTGTTCTTACAAGAGCAAGTGCCCAATGCTGAAATATTTGAAGATTTCACTTGTGTGTAATGTATTGCCTAAACACATGGAAATAATAAAAGAATCCTTCAAAAGCTGTTTTGATATTGAAACTGTGAATTTAGAATTTAGTTAATGGAAATGTCGAAATTTTAAAAGCTACATTTTTTTACCAATCTGGAAAAGGTATTTAAAAATGGAATTTTCTTAACATGCTTAAATTACTACCTTATGGGAAACTGATTGATACTATAACCATGCAGCTGACTTGTAAGAAATTATGGCATAATTAATTACATTATCTATTTGATATCAATACAGAAATATGTGCATTAGGCTTTCTGTGTGATAACAATATGTGCATTACATCATGTGAGTGTGTTTTGGGATTTTCAGCATAGCTTTAACAAATTTTCAGTCATATTGCTATGATGTCTGTAGTGTGGCAGTTTAAAGTGATGTCCAGCACTGGGGCATCATGTCGCAGACATGTAGCATCATGTCCCACCCAGTCACATTATCCTGACACTAGGCCGACCAGTCCTAATGCTAACATCTTAATGCTAAGTGCCTAGCGAGGCAGCTGTTATACCATTTTTATATGTCTTTGGTATGACTCTGCTTTGGTTTGAACCCAAGACTTCCTGCATCCAAGGCAAACACTCTAACCACTAGGCTATTGGAGCTGTCTGCATCACATCACGTCTTCTGTGTGATAAGTGTGTACAGCAAATTTAATATGTTTACATATTTGTTTTTAATTCATCTGTTTGTTACAGTATTCATTTCTGTAATGACCAAAAACATGTATATGCTTACATCAATGAAGAATTTTAACTTGGTGTTACAGAAGCAAAGTTGAAATTTTATATCACATCATGCATAGGGATAAGGGTAGTTTGGGGAGAGGTGGACACATAAGGATGTACTGTGAGGATAATGATAGTTTGGGAAGAGGGAGGCACGTGAGGATAAGTGTATTCTGCAGAGAGATGTCAATATCAGGATAAGGGTACTTTGGGGAGAAATTGGGCACATGACGGTGTACTGTGAGGATAAAGACAGTCTGGTGAGAAGGGGGCACATGAGGATGGTGTACCATGATAATATGGGAGTTTGGGAAGAGGGAGCACATGAGGGTGCACCATGAGGGTAAGGGTAGTCTGCGGACTGGTGGACACAAGATGGTGTACCATGATGATATGAAAATTTAGGTAGAGGAGGGCACATGAAGGTGTACCATGAGGATAAGGGTAGTTTTAGGAAAGGGGGCAAATGAGGGTGCCTAATATAAAATTACCTCATAATCTGTACACTGACTACTTTTCCAGGAAAATAGTCCTCTGCAGAGTCTTTGAATTGTACAAATCCTGCTACATCATGGCCAACACTGAAATGATGAGATACAGGAAAGTGGCACAAACCTTCTTATTTACACTATTTGATTGGAAAATTCGGAAAAGTAAAATTAATTTTTCCAAAGAGGTATGCAATGCTGGTCTTCAAAAGAGTGGAAATATTTCTTGATTCTCAAATAAAAATATCCCTGGAAAATGAGCAATGTATTTACATGCTAAATATCATTACTAACTTTACTGACATTAAAATAGAGACTTGCCAGATAAAGACATCTCAAATATATTTTGTATTCTCGAAATAAATTTACAAAAGACTGAATTTACTGATATTTTTGATATAATAACAGATCTGCTGCCAGTCATTTCAAATTATCAAGGTTCATATGCAGATGCAGTCCATTTCTCCATGGTCCCTCTAGCATGAAAACCACCCTCCATGCTTTCTCTAGCATGAAGAAAATCCTCCATTGTTCCTCTAACATCTAGACCATCCTTTATGGTTCCTCTAACATGAAGACCACCATAAGTCATCTGAACTGCTATGAATACCCAAGGGCTGTTCTATTTCAAGGTAGTTTTTGTAAAATGTATGCCAGGGTACTCTGATTGCCCAGAAAGTTCATACAAAAATCATACAAAAATATTGCATCAATGGGTGACAACTCCACATTTAAAGTTCCTTCCATGGGTCCCAAACATGCTTTTGCCAGAACAGACCTAATGCAAGACTGGTTAAGCTGGTTAAATTCCAACCAGTGGACTAATTCTGACAGCTCACATATTTTGTGACAATGATCATCAACCAATGAAGGTGGAGAGTGACTATGAGAGTGACACAAGTTATGACAATCAAAAACCAATCAAACTGAGCATTACATTACAAAGTGCATGCTTACATTGTTAACATTCCACAGATTTAATGGCTTATGGACTTGTTCCAAATAATGTTGAACTTGAAGACATAGTTACAAACCACAAGACATTCTTCAAAAAAAGACAAAAGAAAAAGTATGGAAAGCATAAGACAAACAAAACTGGATGAATATTTCTTACCTGAAGATTCTTAAAACCTATTGTGCTCTGTTAAAAGTGTTATTATTATTATTATTTTTATTATTATTATTATTATTATTATTTAGACAACTGTAAGAACATATTAATGATTATTGATAAGTCTTTTAAAAATGACATTAGTAACAGTTGTATCAAACTGATTCCACAATATACATGTGATGAATAAGTTTGGACTTTCTCACTTCATAATTACATACCCCTCTAGAAAATTCACCCCTTTAATAAGGCCACTATATTGTGTGATTCCCATCTAGCATGGCCACTCACCCGTTTTATAAGGCCACTATATTGTTGCAGAAGGGATGGCCTTGTAGGTGAGAGATCACCGTAATTCTGACTACAGAGAAACACTAAAAAGCATAGTGGAATAATCATAAATAATTTGGTAATTCTGATCACACAGCAACACTGTTAAAACTATTATTTCTTTCTTTCCCATTCATTCATTCTCCTCTGCTCATACCAACTCATTGTCTTTCATATCTTAACTATTTGCTTTGTGTATAAAAGTTTAACCCTTTAAAAAATATCTTAATGATTCATATATTGCATCTTGATATCTTATAAATTGTCTCTTGATAATGCATAAATTATACCTTAAATGACTCATAAACTGTATCTTAATGACTCCTAAACTGTATCTTAATGACTCACAGATTGTATCTTGATAACCCATAACTTGTATCTTGATTACTCAAAAATTAGATCTTGAAACTCACACATGGTGTCTTGACAACTCATAAATTGTATCTTAATCAGTCGTAAACTGTATCTGATAACCCATAAATTGTCTCTTGATAATTCATAAATTGTATCTTGATAACTCAAAAATTGTATCTTGATATTGCATAAATAATACCTTAATGACTCATAACTTTTATCTTAATGACTCATAAATTGTTTCTTGATAACTCATAAATTGCATCTTAATGACTCATAAATTGTATCTTGATAACATATAAACTGCATCATAATGACTCATAAATTGTATATTTATAACTCATAAATTGCATCTTAATGACTCATAAATTGCATCTTAATGACTCATAAATTGTATCTTGATAACTCGTAAATTCTCTTGATAATGCATAAATTGTATCTTAATGACTCATAAACTGTATTATGATAATCCTAACATTTTATCTTGATAACTCATACATTACATTGTGAAACTCACAAATTGTGTCTTGATAACTCATAAATTGTATCCTAATGACTCATAAACTGATTAATCAACTACAAGGAAAATTATAATACATCAAAAGTGGTCGATTTGACAGAATTACTCATGTGCTGTAGACAGAATTGCTCACTTGGTTGTCAGAATCAGAATTAACCAGCTTGATTTGATTGGATAAAATTAACCATTCTTCTGTAATTTATAGTTCCCATGTGATGTTCTTAAGACAGGCATGTGCAACTTCCTCCAAAACAAAGACTGGATAAGCAATTTTTAAAGCCAAACCCTATGGTGTAAATAAGCCTATAAAACCAGGTCAAATGCCCAGCTTGTAAGCCATAGGTTACACATGCCTGGCTTAAAATCTCTATCAGGCCTTTGACAGGGGTACATAATATTATGAGTCAGATATGGATGTACAGGAACAATAATCCCCGAGTGGTTGGAATATGGTCAATTTACCACCATGAAAACTTGTCCATTTACCAATATGAAAACTTGCTGCTACCCTACCATGAAATCTTATCCATTTACCACCATGAAAAATTGTCTGTTTACCACCATAAAAAACTGTTGTCCATTTACCACCCACAAAATAATTCCTGTATATTTACCATCATGAAAAGGTGTTGTCCATGTACCACCATGAAAATTTGTCCATTTACCACCATGAAAAAGTGTTGTCCATTTACTACCATGAAAATTTGCTGAGTATTTCAAAATAAAGGTTTGAAATCTTTAAATGATCCTACGAACACCTTTTTTTACCATCATACCTGACAACCAGCTGGTCTGGCATCTTTCTGGTGATGTAGCCCCTAAGGACCTGTCCATGGGTCAACTGAGAGTAACTCTGGATGTCAGGGTCCTTCACATCAGAGAGATTTTTACTTGGCTTTAACCTGGAATAGAAACATCTGAAAAATGACCTTGATGCAAAATTTAACTGGATGTACATGTATGTCACTGCCATACTCAAAGATGGATACAGAATGAAAGTGTACTTTATGATAACATTGCTTGCCCCTCCTAGTCTCCAGCAGCGATTGTCAACTTCAAACTGCAGTAAATGCAGACTATTCTGAATTCTGATATTGAAATCTTGGCCCTTTTTTTTTTAACAAGACATTTGCTCTGTTTTTTATCGTTATATTATTAGAACTTAACTGACACTATATGTGCAGCATCATGCTGACATGCTGTTAAATAACATATACATACAGAGCAGAGAAGACAAAAAAAAATTTTTTTATACCATAAAAAGGGGATTTTAAAAAAATCATTGTACAGTTCTTAAAATCTAGTCTTTCAATAATCATCATATAGTATACATATGGCATGTCAAAAGCTCTTACAGTCGTGAGCAAAACACAAAAGTAACCAAAGACAGAAAAATGTGAAATGTGGGTCACAGTAACCTTCTCCTGTAAGGGTGTGGTAGCAAGGGTGTCAAAAAACCTATCTGGTCATAAACCAAATGCAAAAAGGCATGTTACTGTACCATCATGAGCATCATGCTAATGTTCCATTAAAAGAAGCATATTAATGCACCAGCATGAGGATTTAATGTACCGTCTTGATAGACATGTTAATGTACCATCATGATATGCATATTAATGCTTCAGTAAATACAACTAAATTGAAATGAATATGATCCTAAAATTATCTTACTTCAAATTCCTGGATTTCTTTGCACACATTCACATACCTTGATTTTCGTAGAGATATCCTACATCTGTTCCCTGTTGACATGGTAAGCACACAGCATTTAACAACCTGGCCCACATGATATACTTTAACTGGAGAGTCTCTGAATTCATCCTGGAGGTCTGTTAAACTCGCAAACCCCTTGTAAGAGTGTGGCAGCAAAACAGTCAGTCCCAAACCCTCTGATATCCCCACTATCTTTCCTTTAGTGATACAACCCTCTTTCATCTCTATATTAGAACCTATTTTCAGGATCAAAATACAATTGAAAAGATAATAACAAATGTATTATATACAAGGAAATAACATTCTTTATATTGCTTTATTAAAACAGTGTTAGCAACCACCAGATCTCAGTTTCAATTTATGTCAAGAAACTTTATGAGTCTGCTACATCAGCTAGCTAACACCTTTACAAAAGTTTGTTTTTCTCTCTTATGGAACTCCATTTGGTTTCATCTTTCTACATAACCTAGAGGTGGAAGTTATTCCAAACAATTATATTATGTTTGAGTTTCAATTTCAAGCAGAAATATGTCACAAATGCCATGAATTCTTGACTAATCTGTATGAATGGTGCCTGAATATCAGCTTGCACATGTAAAAAAGATTGACGTTAGATCTCTGGGCTGTGTTCAATTAAAGGACTACCAAGCACTGCTAGGTTGGAATGCAGTTTGATTCAAGAGAGAGGGCATCTGTGTTCAGTTAAAGGACTGTCAAGCATTGCTAGGTTGGAATGCACTTTGGCTAATGAGAGAGGACATCTATATTCAGTTTGAGAACTATCAAGCACTGCTAGGTTGGAATGCAGTTTGGTTCAAGAGAAAGGGCATCTGTGTTTACTTAGAAAACTACCAAGCGCTGTTAAGTTCAAGATGGAGGGCATCTGGGTTTAGTTACAGGACTACCTACCAACCAAAGCTAGGTTTCAATTTCTCTTGATTATTAGCTTCTGTTCTGACTAACCCCTTTAATAATGCCCTTTTGTACTGCCCTATTTCTCCTGAACATTAGCTTTCGTTCTGAATAACACAGACTGACCCCTTTTATGGTTCCCTATTTTCTTCACCATTAGATTTTGTTCTGAATAACACAAACTGACCCCTTTAATGATGTTCTTCTGTGATGCCTAATTTCTCTTGACCATTTGCTTTTGCTCTGAATAAGACAAACAGACTGACCCATCTAACAGGGCTTACAATCAATCTGCCACTTAATATTGTATTTACTGAACTCAACCACTGCATACTTCTCTTCAAATCAATGGAAAGCAATTTCTGCACACTGTCTATTGAAAATGCTTGAAAAATCTGAAGCTGAAAAAGAAAACTTTTTAAAATTTACCTGTAAGAGTCAACTGTACCAGTGATTCATCAATAACTTCTATTACAGTTGCATTGTATCCATTTCCTGGCTTGAAGAACATCCCAGGATTTTCAAGGGTCTGAAAACAATTTTGTTCATGTTTTGTTAATGAACTGTTTTACATGTCACAAATATTACTAGGAATAAGGGTGTGTGTGAAAAGCCCACTGGGATACTGTTTTGGTCCATCTGCTACATGTATTGGCACAATTCATTGATCAAGACAGGAACAGATTTGATGGAGGAATGTAACCATCACAAGTTGATGCCAAGTATGGAGATTAAATGCAATGATGATGATGATAATCTTGATGATGATGATAATCCTGATGATGATGATTAAGTCTGATATAAATCCAATCATGCTAATACAAAGTATCAAAAAACAACCAAAATAAAATATATTAACAAAAGTGACTATAAATTCATGGTTAACTTTAAAATGAATCACCTCATTTGATGCAAATTCTATTCTTCCAACACTTGCAATAAAGAATGCATAAGTATGAAAATCCACTCATAGCAGCATACAAAAGTATGACAATCCACACTTGTAAAGGGGCATAACAAAAGTATGACAATCCACACTTGTAAAGGGGCATAACAAAAGTATGACAATCCACACCTGTAAAGGGGCATAACAAAAGTGTGACAATCCACATTTATATAACAGCATAACCAAAGTATGATAATCCACACTTACACATGGTCATAACAAAAGTATGACAATTCGCCCTTATATAGCAGCATAACAAAAGTATGACAATCCATAATTGTGACGGGGCATAACTAAAGTATGACAATCCACGCTTGTAAAGGGGCATAACAAAAGTATGACAATCCACACTTGTAAAGAGGCATAACAAAAGTATGATAGTCCACACTTATAAGGACATAACAAAAATCAGAAGATACCTCTTTTACAATTTTATCTTATCACTAATAAATATGGTGGATGTGAATGCAACATTTCTCTGCAAAAATATGAAATGCCAAAGTCTACATATATTTTTGAAATGCCACTTATAACTAGACTGGTGTCTGTAAACATGAATGACTCCACTGCAGATGAAAATATACAATTCCAAGTTTAAAAAACTTAAAAACAAAAATCTGACAAACTTCTATAATTATATTAAAACCCAATCAGGTCATGTATATATGCAAACAAGTATATCTAACTAATTTCACTAGTTTACCTCAGGCAATGTGCATATGCATGCAAGCACGTTTACCAATTTCATTTGTCCACCTAAGTGATTTGCTGCTTTAATAATCTGAAAATCTAATCAGATCTTCTATTTATACCTGCCAAATATTTTTGTCTCGGATGGGTAGTCTTTGTGTAATCTAGCAAACAATGTTTCTCAAGTTGTATAGATGGACAGGACCACATCAACATAAACCCACTGCACGCACATGACAAGTTTAATTAAGATATGAAACAATTAATATGAATTTATCATGGAAAGAATACCGTATTGCTATTGGTAATCTTGTCATGAAGAGTATACAGTATTTTCAATGTATACAGGTAATCTAGCCATGAAAAGCATGCTGTATTGTCAATGTATACTGGTAATCTTGTCATTAAAAGCATCCTGTAATGTCAATGTATTTTCGTAATCTTGCCATTAAAAGCATGCTGTATTGTCAATGTATAGTGGTAATCTTGTCATGAAAACCATGCTGTATTGTCAATGTATGCTGATCATCTTGCCAAGAAAAGCATTTTGTATTGTCAATGTATACTGGTAATCTTGCCATTAAAAGCATGCTGTATTGTCAATGTATGCTATCATCTTGCCAAGAAAAGCATTCTGTATTGTCAATGTATACTGGTAATCTTACCATGAAAAGCATATTGTATTGTCAATGTATATTGGTAGTCTTGCCATGAAAACCAAGCTGTATTGTCAATTTATACTGGTAATCTTGCCATGAAAAGCATTTTGTATTGTCAATGTATACTGGTAATCTTGTTATGAAAAGCATGCTGTATTGCTGATGTATGCTGGTAATTTTGTCATGAGGAGCATACTGTATTGCTAACATATATGGTAATTATAGGTTACTGCATTTGTATGGGAAAATATGAACGAGTTTTTCAGATGGTTATACTGCACGACCTTGGGAGTGCAGTATATCCATCCGACAAAACGAGTTCATATTTTCCCATACAAATGCAGTAACCTTTTTATTATATGTTCATTTTCTTATTCTACCCAAGGCTTAAATATATAAACAAAAATACACTACAAGAAAAAAAGTAACTGAATGTATGCCGTATTCCAAACTAAATACACAAGTGTAGCTGCATCATTACACAACAACATTATTAATGCGCACGTAACTCCGCCCAGACAAATTTGAAGTTGGTCGTGCGCTAGACGTAAGTTTTGAAAGAAAATGGCGTTTGGTCTACTAAAAATTGAAATTTGGAGTAATATTGTTAATGAATGCGCATTACAACAACTTTTCCATTTGATCTGGAATGAATACGTTTTGGTATTTTTGTTGATTCGACGCAATTTCGTGATTATGGTCTAAATTTATCTACACGAAGTAACGTACATCGGATTCCAGCAGCATCTGCCAATTTAATCTTATTGAAGTGTGTTGACATCGGCGTGTGTGTTTCTCTTCTGTCACTGAATGATTCAGATCATAATGTGGGAAAAATATGAAGTCTTTCCATTGCAATTATCGAAAAGACGCTGTGGAATTTAATGTTTATTTCATTTTGAGTGCAGTATGGAAGATGTAACTGCACTTGGAATATGCTCGAAATTACAGTACAATTTCGAACTGTGTGATCAACCTTGAGAACCCATGACATGGCTCATGTAATTCGGATTTGCAGAACTAAGAAAGTACATTTTGAGGAAATTCAGGATGTAAAATTGTAAGTATATTTTTGCCATTTTTTATTATCAGCTAAAGAAGACAGTTTATGCCTTATAACTTGCATGTTATTTGTAGGGACCCTGTCTGACGTCCATAGCTGGCCTAAATCTGAAACACTGTATCAAAAAAGTTAACGCGGAATGTGCCAAAGCTGCTGATATGTGGCAGTCCATGAAACATCTGCGTTAGTTCATTCAGAAACAAATTTAATCAACCAAAACATAAAACGTCTACTACACGAGTGTACATGATTTGTTTACAAAGTAGTTCCTAATACACTGTTGGGCACACGTGTCTTGCACGTGAGCGAAATATGAAGGTGTGCAATATCGTAAAATATTGCACGATTCTGACAATGTAAAGTTAACAGAGAAAAAAATGAGCATATAATAATCTAGTATACCAAAACCTCTGACCCCAATGACCCAAATCTTTTGTCACATAAAGTACCAACTGATCATGGTCTACACTAATTTGGAACAACAAAGGCTTCTCTGCAAACAAAATAACTCAGATAGAGCATGGCCAGTGATGTCATTTGCTTGCACTTAGCAAACTATCCTAAGACACATCATAATACTACTTCTGACATCAGATTATGTAGCAGTTATTGTTTGATTTCTATTGTCAAAGCTGCGACATGACATTATGTAGCAGTCATTGTTTGGATTTCTATTATTTAAAATGTAACATTACAGTATGTAGCAGCCACGGTTTGGATTTCTGTCATCAAAACTGTGATATTACATCACATAGCAGTCATGGTTAGGATTTCTATTATTTAAGTTGTGACATTATATTATGTAGCAATCATCGTTTGGATTTCTGTTGTAATATTTATGTTCCCTATGTAGATTTATACCTTCATTTTATGAAACATGACATACTTTCAAATTCAAGACTAATTATAAAACAGTGTGCTAACAGTAATTTTCAAGGGGTAAAATTCTCCTGGATTATGCTGTTGCCCTGAAACCATGAATTCTAAGTCCCAACAAAACCTTAGCCACAGGTGATAGAGAGCACCCCACTCATTTTCATGCAGAAACTTTCCCAGCAACTGAAAAAGTTGATTAATAAATCAACTTTATTACTGTAATCTTGTAATAAATATTACCTTTTCCATGTGTTTGTTTTATATTAACTTAATAAAAAGACTTATAAAGCATTTTATGTTGTTTCAATGCACACATATATGTATACAGTATCCAGTGGCTGTAAATTTCCGCTTACTGCCTAAAGTAATATAATGTAAAATCAGTAAAGACAGAGAGAACAAGCACATGCATAAGGTATTCAAACCCAAGTATTACTGAAAAAGAGAGAAAGAATAAAAAAAATGTTACCAACAGATGAAAATTATATCTAATACTTATTCAAAACAATCCTTCATTCAAGTGAAAATGTTGTCAAGAAACTGAAATCCTCCTGAAAGTATGTCATATTATCCATGCATGTTTCATCCAAAAGAGCAACAAAACTGAAAAACATTTAGAACTATTGATTGAAGCTCAATTACAAATGAAATATTATCTATATGAGCTAATTACAAGATAGTGCTGAAGCTCACACTTCACTGATCTTTAGATATAACCACTGATCAACATCATTTAATCAAATCACCTGGTACATAAAATGTTTGTCATGAAAATAATCCTGAAATTATTGAAATAAACCAGTCCAAGCCATGGATAATTAGGTCCAATCTTTCACACATTTTTGCATGGTCCACAATTATCCATTCAGGATGAACTGCCTTGATTGATGAAAGTTTAAATGTCCACTAATAAGGTATAAAAATTTTCACCAATGAATTGTTTCTTTTCCATTATAGTCTCCATGACATTTAGCACACCAGTTGAGTTATGGAATTGTAATTATATTTCTACTTTGTAGACTTGGCTTATTGTCAAGTCTCGTGGCTAAAGTTGGTCTATACATAATGTCAGCACAAACAAAAGAGTGATTCACTTGTCTTTTAATTTAGTGAGCATCTGTGCAATTTGATGAGCTCTGAACACATCGAATGTTGACAATGCATGCTAAATGCAAAGAGCAAAGCACACTTCTTATGTGTTAGGTTCACATGTAGAATGATATCATTAATCAAACCAAGATGAACTAAGTTAAGATCTACTGATCTTAAATAACTGTATTAGTGCTGTGGTCATTAGAAAGTAATGATGGCACAACTTTATGGGCAGTGTTTTAAGAAAAAGTGCATAGACATGTGCTTTAATAACCAATTGGCTTAGTGTTGATGTTTGATGTTGAGCACTCAAACAAAAGCATGGTGTAAGTAATTAATTCTGGCAGGTTTTGCTTTGTGCTCGTTCAGTTGGTAGCAATGTTTAAGCCATTCAAGTGACCATCATTTGATCTCTGCATAGTTTTGCTCATTTGTATACTTTATTTGAGGTATCTGAAGAGCTTAATCCATAAAATTAAATACTTACAAATATCCAAACTCTGAAACACAAATCCTTAAATTTAAGTACCCACAAAAATGACTTTTTTCCACAAAACCATGAAAAGTATTTTGTTGTGGTGTCCATTATCACATGTAAATATACCAAACTAATACTGAATCCATGTTTTCATCCTAATGATCATAACAGGTATATTCAAATGAGAGTGACAAATCTTAACTTACCCTCAAATCATTTGAGATGTCAAAGAAATGAACTTTCCCTTTAATATTAGTTGTCACATGCATCCATAGTATATTTGCCGAGTACTGAAGGAAAATAACAAATAATGCATTATTTATTGACTTGTTTGTTAATATATTTATCATTAATGATTCATTATTTCTATGTTTCTCTTGATGAATCTTTAATTGGAAAAGATGTCAAACCCATAATAAATATCTTCTTCCTCAATATTACGTTAGACTGTTGCAATAAAGAACAAACTGTCATCTCAGAAACAAATCTTTTTATTAGGAGTCAATCAACAGATGAGTCTTTCTTGGAGTCAATCAATAGAAGTGTCATTTGTGCAGTCAATCAATAGATGTGTAATTCATGGAGTCAATCAATAGAAGTGTCATTCGTGGAGTCAATCAATAGATATGTTATTGTGGAGTCAATCAATAGATACCTTATTTGTGGAGTCACTCAATAGATATGTTATTGTGGAGTCAATCAATAGGTACATCATTTGCAGAGTCAATTAATTGTGAAGTCAACAGATATGTTATTTGTGGAGACAATCAATAGATACATCATTTGAGGAGTCAATCAATAGATACGTTGTCTGTGGAGTCAATCAATCGGTGCATCATTGGTGGAGTCAATAGGTATTCAATTGTGAAGTCATACAAAAGGTATATCATTTTGTGAGTAAATCAACAGATATGTCATTTGTGAGGTTATTTAACAGATATCTCATTTGTGGAGCCAATTAACAGGTATGTCATTTGTAGAGTCAATCAATATGTATATCATTTGTGGAGTTAATTAAAAGGTATGTTGTTTGTGAGGTAAATCAACAGATGTCATTTGTGTAGCCAATCAACATTTATGTAATTTGTGAGTCAAAGGAGGGTATCTGTCATATTTGGGAGATCATAATAGCAAGTTTTTTTTGGTTCTTAGAAGACGTTGTATGGTACATTCATACACTGAAATGAGCAATTTTACCAAATATGCGTTTAAACTGAGCTTCATTTGCATGGAATTCATTTTGTTTGCATTCCATTCACTACTGCATTTCAGTTATCATGTCGTCGTTTTGGCTACCATCTTTATTTCACTTGCAGTTTCAGACATGCTTTCTGATCTTGCAGTTATCATATCTATTTGGTTTCACTTGTCTGTAGAGAAATGCATTTACCCAAGTCAACATTTTCAAGCTAGAAAAAGGGAGAAAACTATTGCTTTATGTCCTGTCCTAAATTAGTCAATTTATAGTAAATAAAAATAACACCATAATAGCGATTAATGTGCTAATGTTGTTGCATTCTGTTTTCATTTTTGCTGGTAAAATGACTCATTTCAGGGTCTGTGACTACCTAATTTATGTTATTAAAACATGAACAATAAAAATAACTGTATAAACATTTGCTGATTATTTAGGAAATCTCTTCATGTTATAAATGCATCTTTATAATAATGCTTTAAAAATATAGGTAGATAAAAACTTGATACTTTTCTTTTATTGGGTAACATTTTAAATATATAATCTTCTGCTCATGTAATACTACTTTAAAATATTTACAGCTATATCTTTTGGTTTGGGTTCCAAAGAAGAATTGATTGTCAATACAAATCTGAAATATCTGGTTCAAAATGAAGCATCAATTTTTTTTTTTTACAGTATGTTTGTTTCTTTAATAATATTTAGCCAATCCAAATACATTAGGAGTATATCCACTACCTTGCAAATTCGGCCTTCCCAGACTAGTTTTAAAAACAAAAGTGCTAAAATGTTATCTGCATGCCAAGGTGGTAGGCAAATGAGTGATCTCCCTTTGGATAGAAGGACTAGCACCAAATTGTGTATATTCATCATTTACTACTGGCACAGGTGTGCTTGCTCTTCCAGAGATGCAACTGATGGCTTGGGAGGGTGTGTCCATATTATAATTGGCAAAGTATCACTGAAGAAGCATATTTTACTCCGAAATAATAAGTTTCTTCTCCAAATATATTACCTGATGATAATACATTAAAATGGGTATTCACAATGAGTTACATCCCCTTGCCCCTGAGCTGGTCCTGTCAACAGTCTGCTATTGTACATGAAGTGTTAAGAAAGATATGGGGTAGGATTAGCACCCTATTTATACATGGTCACAGCTTCGGGAGAAATGCTCATTACAGCAAATTATGTGGAAATAGATTTACCAATTATGAAGATGCTGAATGACACAGGAAGGTGGCCTGGCATGTCATTATAAAGAGCCTGGATGGCCTGAGAAGGTGACTTTATGTGTCATCATGACCCAGGAATACATTCTCTTGCATCATGATGAACCTGCTGAATGACTCATGATGGTGCTGAATTGGGATGTAGATTTCCTAACGTCATCATGAAACTACTAAATGACCCTGGAAGGAGGCTGGTTGCATCATAATGAAGCTGCTCAATGAACTAGGAAGGTGGCCTATCAGGAAGCTGCTGGATGACCTGAAAGTGTGGCCCATCAGTAAGCTGCTGGATGGCCTGAGAATGTGGCCTATCAAGAAGCTGCTGGATGACCTGAGAGTGTGGTCTATCAGGAAGCTGCTGGATGACCTGAGAGTGTGGCCTATCAGGAAGATGCTGAATGACCTGAGAATGTGGACTATCAGGATGCTGCTGGATGACTTGAGAATGTGGACTATCAGGAAGCTGTTGGATGACCTGAGAGTGTGGCCTGAGGAGTCATCATGCAGCTGCTGAATGACCCCAGAAGATAGCCTCTTGCACTGATGATACAAGGTCCTACCAGGTGAGACAGAGCCCTCTAAGGCAAATGATAAAGAATGTCTCTGACCTACATCCATCAGCTTGGATGATGTTCAGTTAGGGAGCAGTTGTTGTTGTTGTATTGGGTTAAACACCATTCTCAGCGCAAGACAGGCTATACATGGTGGCCAGTATAATTGGTAGAACTCAGGAAAAACCGGCAAGAACAACCTTCCTACAGGAAGCTACTGGCAAGCTTTCTCACATACCTACACTGGCTGAGCCCGAGACTCAAACTCACATGGACATATGTACAGAAGTGAGATAACAGTGATTGGTAAAGGCAAGTGCTTTAGACCACCTGGACACCTGGGGCCCAAGGAAGCAGCTGCACATGAATGCTATGCAATTGGCAACCACCCTAACCCTGCAAGCCAATACACACAAGAACTACTCTTTGTCGTAAGTTTCTTATATGCTCAGTGGATTAAGCCACTGTATATAGGACAACAGAACCTGAACTGAAATATTTTCCCTTGTTTGTTGAGTGGTAAGAACAAACAACACCCTCTTCTAACTGGAAAGCAGTCAGCAATTAAAAATAGCCTTAATTAAGATGGTGCTGATAAACTTATTGTATGACCAAATATGCAAGTGCAAAATATTTACAGAGAAGTCAGCAAGATAATATCTGAAGTATACTTCCCAGATATATGGAAGCTTCAAAGGATTTTTCAAGGGATGAAAAGGCACAAGTGGATTTGGCACTTCTGAGACCTGCTTCCGAGTACAAGCAGTACTAGTAAATGACAAATTGATGGGATTTCACACGAAACCCTATATCCAAGGAAAGATAACTCTCATATGGCTTCCTCCTTGCCAATTGGACAACATTTAAACACTGGCTTTGAGAGGTAGTTGATATACTCCAGATGTGTTAAGTTTGGGTAAAATTTCTGAAAAAACTGCTCACATTTGAAGGCTTCCTAAGGAATGCACACAGCCTGATAAAAGCTGTCTTTGTGAAGAAACTGAGTACAGTTAATCTTGCAACATATCTAATGTCCAACATGAATATTTGCATTAACTGCATTTAACAATTGTTATTTTCCCCAACTCACATCTTCAACGAAGGCAACAACCTTCTCTCCAGCACTCAGTTTCTTTTCCTCTGTTCCAAAATTGTCACCTTTGGCTGCTAACAGACTGAAATGTAGAATAAGAACACATAAACAAGACTTCTGAATTTGTCAGTCACCTAAGTTACCCATGCCTCAATTTCGACCCTAAAGCTGCATTCCCACCCAAAAGTAGTTTTTATCTAACATGATGAGCATATTCTTGGGTGCTCATTACTACATAAAACAATAATCTTACTGCAAAAGTTCACCATGATCACCTAGTATAACTTGTATAGTTTTGGAGATAACAAAGACCTTATTGATTACAGCCTGTTTTAAACAGGCAAGTTTTAAGGTATAACAAAAACAGTATTTATTACAGCCAGTTTTAAACAGGCAACATTTTCAGGCATAAGAAAAACAGTATTGATTACACACAGATTTTAAACAGGCAGTCTTCAAATAATTGTTTTGCTTTTCATTTGTTTTCTAATAGGCATGAATTGTCTGGTAGTGAAAGAAGGACTGTCAGAGAATGTTTTGCCAGCCCTTGCATTAAGTAGAGATGGGCTGAGTATAGTAGCACGTGTCATGCTAACATTTTGATGAGCTCTACACTTTGCTTTGCGTGCCCGTGTGTTAACTATGCCTGGCCTGCATACAGTTGCATGTGTCACACTAAATTTTGTGATGTGCTCTTTGCTTTGTTTTGCCAGCCTGTTGTTAGTTAAGGATGTCTGAGTATAGCTGCATGTGTCATATAATGACCCTTTTATGTGCACTATACTTTGTTTTGCCAGTCATTTTTTTTTAACTATGGATAGGCTGGGTACAGTCCAATGTGTCACACTGACTTTTCAATGTACCTGACACTTTGTTTTGCAAGCCCTTGTGTTAACTATGGATGGGAGGGAAACAGTTAAATGTTTCACTGTGATCTTTCAGCTAGTTTGTTTACCTGTTGTAATTAACAATCTACTGGAAAGCAAGTGAGCTTATTTACATGTTATCTCAGCTGCCCCAATAAGTGTGTGACCCCTTTGATTTCTCTATAAGTATGATGACCCCTTTGATATCCCTATAAGGATGATGACCCCTTTGATTTCCCTATAAGTATGATGACCCCTTTGATTTTCCTATTTCTGGGTCTTGACTCTGGTGTAAATTTTTGGAATGAATAACCCAAATCTATGTCTGTGTAAGGAATGCATACACATGCAATGACTGACAGAAACATTTTCATATTGTATTGGGATGCTTCTCCATAAAACAGACACCTGTGTATAAAGTACATAATCATCATCTCTCCTGTCCATAGCATACAGGTATCACTTTATACCCAAGCTAATGGATACACTTTCCATGAAATCCTGCATGAACCTACTTCTAAAACAAGATACATGCAATTATCTATGCTTTGACGGATTTATCTTACCTTGGTTTTAAAGTGCACTCTGGTATAGTTTTCTTGAAACGTCGATGTGTAATTGGTAAATATCTGTAACAAAACAAAATGTCTGCTTCATATACTGAAAATACTTGCTTATAAATCCAGTCAAACTGAAAAGAACAAAGATCCTGATCTGCCTCAACATAATGTGCCTGCAGATCAGAGTCTATGTTATTTGTTCTACTGATTACTCCTAACAAACTGCAAAGACCAGGATATGATGGCGCATTATGCGACGGCACATCTGTGTCTGTGCAGTTTGCAGTTGGACTCATCTTATAATGGAGTATATACAGTATGCACCTGCTCGAAAAAAAGCAATGTAGAAAACACTTGCTATTAAAGTGCTATTTCTTGTGAAATGCTATTGTTGAATAGACAGCAATAGATAGCAAAGTAGCAAACTGGTCCAAAGACAGTTATGTTGAAAACACCTGTTAGTGAATGTAATGCAGGAAACACTTTTTACCAAGTGCCAAGTAGAAAACGGTTGTTACTAATTTAGAAAACACTTGTACTGCAGATAATGAGGAAACACTTGTTATTGAGTGTAAAGTAGAAAACAACTGTTACTGAGTGTAAACTAGAAAATGCTTGTGACTGAGTGTAATTTAGAAAACTCTTGTTACTGTGTAAAAGTAAAATTTGTTTCTAAGTGTAACATAGAAAACACTTGTTACTGTGTGCTACTTCAAAATGTTATACAATGCTAGTGCTTTGATTTTAATTAATGAAATCTACAATGCTTTCACATTTCCATAAAAAAAATCATTTCGACTCTGCCGTCACAATCTCATCATTTCAGTTTATCATCTTTAGGTCATACTTTACTTTGTATTCAACTAATCTTTGTAAATAATTTACAGTTTCATTATTTATTAAAATTCCAGCATTCAAGATCTGCTCTAAGGCCTCAGACCTCTCTTTTACCTTTCACAACTGTAAACCATCTTTGCCAGCCTCGATTAAAATTCTATGAAGAACCACAGTTATCATGATTGGTTCATGTAATATACAGTATTTACCTGTGTTTGAAGTGGACCTAATAAAACAAACCATTGCATCATATTTAATTACCTGTGTTTAATATGCAGAGAACAGTCTAACATTTACCTGTGTTTAAGATCTACCTAACTGGAAAGATCTTTGAATCATATTTACATGTTTAATGTGATTTGTCAGAGGATTGTATTACAGTTAAACATGTTTAATGTGTAAATAACTGGACAGAGAACTGCCTTATACTTACCTGTGTTTAAGACCTACCTAATGACAGAGAACTGAATCATATTTACATGTGTTTAATGTGTATAACTGAAAAGAGCACTGAATATTATGTACATGTGTTTAACATGTATCTAACTGACTAGAGCATTAAATCATATCTACATATTTAATGTGTATATAATAGGATAGAGGATTGTATCATATTTACATGTTTGATGTGTATCTAACTGAACAGAGCATTGTATCCTATTTGACTGTCTTTAATGTGTGTCTAACTGGACAGCATTGTATCATATTTGCCTGTCTTTAATGTGTATCTAATTGGATAGAGGATTGTATCATATTTACATGTGTGTCTAACTGAAAAGAGCACTGTATCCTATTTGTCTGTCTTTAATGTGTGTCTAACAAGACAGCATTGTATCCTATTTGCCTGTTTTTAATGTGTGTTTAACTGGACAGAGCATTTTATCCTATCTGCCTCTCTTTAATGTGTGTCTAACTGGATAGAGCATTGTATCCTATTTGACTGTCTTTAATATGTGTCTAACTGGACAAAGCATTGTATCATATTTGCCTGTCTTTAATGTGTATCTAATTGGATAGAGGACTGTATCATATTTACATGTATTTAATGTGTATCTAACTAGACAGAGCATTGTATCCTATATGCCTGTCTTTAATGTGTGTCTAACTGGACAGAGCACTGTATCCTATTTGCTTTTCTTTAATGTCTATCTAACTGGACATACAATTCTATTATTTACATTTGTTCTATGTGCATCTAACTTGACAGAGCATTTTATCATATTTACCTGTGCTTAATATGTACTGGACAGAGAACTGACACATATCTACTACTGTCTACTGTATAAGCAGATCAGGGTTTACAGTTTTCTTGATACATATATTAAAAGCAGGATGAATTGTAGTAATGTTATCATGAGCCTAAAGTTATGTCATGGTAATGCCATTTATAATGTTATCATGAGCCTAAAGTTATGTCATGGTATTGCCATTTATAATGCCATCATGAGGCTAAAGTTGTGTAATGGTATTGTCATATTTAATGATATTTTATGCCTAGGTTTTGTGATGGTATTACCATGTTTAAGCCAAAAATTTTGTCATAGTATTGATATGTTTAATGTTATCATAAGCCTAAAGTTTTCTCACAGTATTGCCATATTTAATGTTATCATAGCCTTAAGTTATGCCATTGTATTGCCATGTTTAATGTTATCATAAGCCTAAAGTTATATCATGGTATTGGCATGTTTAATGTTATAAGCCTAAAGTTATGTCACAGTATTGTCATATTTAATGTCATCATGTAAGTAAAGATATGGTATTGCCACAATACTGCCACATAACAAGGTCAAATAAAGTTCAATATGACAGTTGTTGCCATATGTATCGTTGGAATTTACTAACCTTGAAGTTTTTATTTCTTTCAACCTGATGACCTTGACTTGTATTTCCATCCCTTCAATGTAGTTCCTAAAAGGATTCAATCCCTGCAAAAAAATGGTACAGCAACAGTACTGTTAAAGCAGAAGAAGGAAAATAATACATTATCCTGATGAAAACCAAGTTGTATTGTAAATAATATTGCAAATTAAACTCTGAACCAAAATTGTCATCATAAAACAGTTAGTAATGTATAATGGGGTTTTTTATGACACACTCAGAATAAGGATTATAGAACAAACTTTTGTTTTAGTGAACTAGGAAATCTTGCTAATGCTAGCATAACCTCGCTTCTACAAACAACATGCATAAGAATAAATCTGAGATAAAACATAAAATGAGGTTAGTTAAACTAATAAATCGTGTCAGTTACTGACAGATTATGAAACAAAAATCTTGAAAATCAAGAACAAAAATTCATTACAAATATACTAACATTACATATCTCGTCGACAGACTGGGTGATATGAACTCTTCCTGGCACATCATCTATAATGATGTTCATTTGTGTAGGAAACACACTCTTCACTCTGAAATTATTTGAATTATTTTAAAGTAGGTGAATTATTTTAAAGTGCATGAATTATTTGAAATTACATGAATTATTTGAACATATGTGGAGTGTATCACAAGAAAATGATAAGTACTCTCTGAAGTAACACTATACAAGTGTAAATCTGATACTTTTATTGTATGTTCTACCTGAAGCAATACCTTTCTGGGTAGTAACTCCTACTTGATTTGTTGGTAATTAACTTCTCGCTTCTACTGGAGAAAGAATACAGCTGATACATATAAAAAAAGGTCTAACGAAATAAGACAGCTACACTGAATCTAACAGTTTTTCATCTACTTTTAAACTAATTTGTAAATACATATTCCTAACAAGAATTCTATGCAATGTTCCATCTTTGCCACCCCCCTAGTGCATGATCAAAAGACTACATCTAGTCAATAAAGGACTAAAACCAGGTCAACAAGACTTTTAAAAGTTACTGAATGGGTCTCTTCCAACAAAATGATTAAACTCAAAATGTATCTTACCTGTATATACCCACTATACCTGTATAAACCTGTATATACAACAATACCCACAAAAACTAAAATAAAGGCAATGAACTTTATTTCAAACTTTTAATGCTGACATCACAGTACCTAATGGAGAAATGTTGAGGCATAAAAAGATGGAGAAAAGCTTTGCAAAAGAAGCATTTGTCAAAGCTGTATTCATCATCATCATAACTATCAAGATTTTCACTAAATTAAGCTAGCATCAATTAAACTTATCTTCCAGAACCACTTCTGAGATTATACAAACAAGTGCATTGGTACTGCACTTGTCATGATCAAAATACCCATTGAATGTTGGAGCAGAAAACATTTTTAAATTTGCTTTCCTGGAATTGAATAAAAATGTTGCTAACTACAGTGAAGCCTCCCTTAGTGGACACTTCCATATAAAGAAAAATGTGAAGTAACAACATACTGAATTTATGGAGCTTGATCAAAACAAGTATGTCAACTTTCAACAAAGACAACAATATTCTCAACAGCACATCCATTCAATACAGAGAAACAAAGGTATGCTCAGCATTAGCAATGAGAGGTCAAGTGTATTTTACATTAGATGCATGCCAGGTTCATAAAAAAGTGTTAAAACGTCAATTGACCTGACAAAGTCTTGAGCTGGGACTACAATGGCAAGTCTCTAACCCTTATCATCAACTTACATGTACTGAAAGCTATACATTTTGTACTCTAATGTGAAGCATGTGGCATATGAATTGGGAGCAAGATTATTTATGTTCTCTGTATAAGAACTTAATTTTTTATTTTAAAGGATTCATGAAGTCATGAACTTTAACAAGTTCTTGTTTTGAATTTAATGCCATTTTCCAGTGCACAACAGGCTAAACATGACAGCCAGAATAATTGGTGGAAAAAGAACCTGAGAAAACTCTGGGAAGAACCAGAGCCACTGGGAGCTACTGGCAGTCTTTCTCACATACTCACATTCTCCAAAACCAAGACTTGAGCCCATGCAGACAGAGGTGAGATGGCAGTCATCAGAAAAGGAGAGCGCTTTAGACCACTCAGAACACCAATGTTTAACAAAACATTTAACAAGAGTCCCTTGATGGGATTTATGTTCTACTGGGTGAAAAGAATTTCCAAGAATTTAAGATGAGACCATTTTTTGTTTTTAACTGTCAAGTGTTAAAACCATCACTGAAATTCTTCTGCAATAACAGGAATTTCAAATTTGCTGCAGTGGTGTACATACTGGATGTCAGGTTAACACCATTTTCACAGAAGACGAAGTAGGCATCATTAGAAGTCTGATTTCATAATAATCATCCATTCAGAGGGAGTTTTGCTGAATAGTAACAGCATTTGAAGACAGTCACTGTGGCAACCACACTGGATATATAACTGGCACCGATTTCATTTAGGCCCAACTAGGTACCATAATATGTCTACTGGTGAAAACACTATGTTGATATGGCCATCCATGTGGAGAGGAGTAGAGAATAACAATATCTTCAAAGTATGAGGTTCCATTGCTTGATGTCCCAGTGCTAGACATCACTATAATCTGCAACACTGCAGACACTGTAGTGATATGATTCCAACTGTTAAAGCTACATTAAAAAAACACACAGTTTCTATTCAGGAGGAACAGCAATATCAAGATTTTCAAGATAGCTGCTGTGATAGCTATAATGTATCTCAGACTGGCATCATTTTCAACTAAGACCAACTGGAATCATAAGAAGTCTTTTGGTGAAAACCCCATGTCAATATGATTTTCTGTTTAAGAAGAGATGTGTTAACACTATTTTTAAGATGGCTGCTATGGTGGCCATTTTAGATGTCAGACTGGAACCATTTTTTTTTTTTAGGACAACCTAAACATCATATGAAGTCTTTTGCTAAAAAAGAAAAACATGTTGATATGACCATCAATTCGAAAGGAGTGGCAATAACAAAGCTGTTCAACATGTTGAAACAACCATCAATTCAGTATAAGTAGTGACAACAAACTATTAATGATGGTAGCTATGTTGGACATTAAACTGGCATCATTTTCATTTAGGACCAACTTGACATCATAAAAAGTCTTTAAGTGAAAATCCCATGCTGATATGACCATTCATTCTGGAAAAGAACCATTAACAAGATTTTCAAGATGGTTGGCATGGTGGCCATACTGGACTTTCGATTGGCACCATTTTCATTTAGGACCAACCAGATATGATAAATCTTTTAGTAAAAACTCCATGCTGATGTGACCATCCAATCAGAAGGAGTAGGGGCCCTGGATGGTCGAGTGGTCCAAAGCGCTTGCCTTTACTGATCACTGCCATCTCACCTCTGCATGGATTCAAATCTCAGGCTTGGCCAATGTGGGTATGTGAGAAAGCTGGCCAGTAGATTCCGCGGGTCTGCGGATCTTGCCAGGGTTTTCCTAAGTTCTTCCTCCACCACTTATACTGGCTGCTATTTATAGCCTGTCAAGTTCTGAAAAATGACATTAAAATCTAGACAACAAGTGGAGTAGTGATAACAAAGTTTTCAAGATGACTGTCATGGCAAGTTACAAGTCATATAATAAAACCAGATCTGATGATATTCAACTTAAGCAAGAAAGTTACAATAATAAATATGTATATGAGACCCCTCCCTCCTTTTAATTTAGCTAGAAAAGCCATGCATAAAAAGAAAATAAAAATAAAACTTTAACATAGAGCTCAATCTAAGAAACTTGAACACTGACCTTAATCTAGGGTGTGGATGGACTGAATAGATGAACAGACAAATGGACACACATATGAGACCCAAAGTCCATGTCAAACTTCTGTCAAGATGTGCTGGTCAAATGAATGCTTGAGGACCACAACATTATGTCCTCTGTGGACAAGTGTCCTTCATATTGAGGTTGATTATAATATTAAAATTCAGATATGTTCATGCCTTTTGTCTTGTATGAACAGATATCCTTTATAGTGGGTTCAGGCATCTGCTAGAACATGTATCCTTTGTACTGGAGTAGGGTTGTCTCCAGAAAAAGTATTGTTTATACTGGGGTTGGCAAGTCTGCGACAACAGGTATCCTTTATACAGAGGTGGCATATCTGCAAGGCACAGGAAAAGCACTCATCCACTTATCCTGTGTACAAATTTGCTGTTCCAAGTAAACCATTACAATGTACTGAGCCAAGTACATTCAGAATCACACCCTGATAATAAACCTGAATGCATTTTCTACCAAGTGCTGATATTCAACACTGCTCAACATTTAGCATGCATCAATTACAACTAATTTATGATTAATCTGCCTACTTGTTGTCAGTCTAAGACATGTTGTATGAAGATTACTTCACATTTTTACATATTTACCAGATGCAAGCTTGATACTAACTTGGGTGCACACTATCAACATGTTATGTTGCAGTTTCACACTTAGCCCTCGATTTTGTAGTGGTGACTGTATTTACTGTGACACTTTTCAGTAATTTAGGCATCATTTTGATGTGGAGAAAGATTTCCTTTCAACGAACCATTATAATACTTTATGAGCCAGACCTTTTTGATGGAAAATGTCATATTTTGTGTTATTTTTTATCTGGCAAGGCAATTTTGCAGTTACAACAACTCAATGGTACGTTCACGACTGAAGCTTTATTGATACATTGTCAGCAGATATTTCTACAAGCATGTAATTAATCTGCACAAGACAATCTTGTCAAATTACATATAAAATGGGTAGTTTAAGTGTTTTAGCTGATTACAACTAACTTACACAATGCACACTGTAGTAATATATTTATAAACCAGATATTGTCAAGATAACAGTTGTCAAAATCTAATTTGCTAATGACCTAGAATTGTTCTCATTCTTTTGGCCAATCAACAATCTTCCTTTTAATGGCACTCCTCTGTAGCTCTCTATAATGCAGATTGTACCAAAACGGATCATTTAGTACAAAAGGTGGTGGAAAATGAGATGGTTGGAATTTTTTTTCAAATGCATGTTACTGACATTTGTCTTGTAGAAAATAATTAGATGCTTATGCTAGCATCTTTACTTTGACATATGAGTGTATTAATAAAGCTACAGAGTCTCAAAACGCACAGGTGATCTGGGGCAAGTGTAACAATGTCTGACCAGACAAAAATCATAAAATTTTGACATTCTCCATCTCTTAACTTTACCCATATTTAACTCATAAAGATGTGAGATAGCTCAATGAAAAGGAAAATTAGGACATCTAAAATACTGCATGGTTTCAAAAAAAAACAAGAATACCACTAAGAAATCAAGGGCTATATATGTAAATGTAATTTCCCGACCTATAAACCATGATTTTGACCCATTTTAGTATCAAGTTCATATGGTGTTCTTTAGTAAAAGCATAAGCACTGTAGTGGAAATGTGTACTGTGTTGACTAAAATAAGGACAATGAACAAGTAACTGTTGCAGAATTTTTTCCTGAACCCTGGAGTGGTATATTTTACTATGGGATTAAATGGTCATGGCTGGGTATGTGCCAATTTTATCTAATCACTCTTGGATGCGAGAGGATGCAGGTTCAAACCCTGGCTGAGTCATACCAAAGACTTATAAATATGGTACTAACAGATGCCTCGCTAGGCGCTCAGCATTAAGAGTTTAGTGTTAGGACTGGTTGACCTGGTGTCAGGATAATGTGACTGGGTAGGACATCATGCTACATGTCTGCAGCATGATGTCCCAGTGCTAGACATCAATATAAACTGTAACACAGCAGACATCGTAGTGATATGAATGAAATTTTATTAAAGCTATGTTAAAAATCCAAAACACACACACAAAATCTGAAGGACTTTAAGTTAACTTTGTGAGTGATTAGGTGAAATTGACACATCGATAAATACTCTACCATGATCATTTAATCCTTATAATTCCAATTTACTTCTTTTCTGTCATAACAACAGCAGATTTCATCAGCAAAACATTTACTTTTAGGTAACTCCAAGTTTTCTTTCATAGCCTCTGTTTTGCAACTGAATACATAACTCGATCTTCACAAGCCAAGAGATATCAATTCCTTATATAGTAATATAGGGTAGAGTGTCAGAGGGTTATGCCAGTCATATAAGGAGGTTGTTATTATCATTATTTTAATATATAAGAAAAACTGGTTGATGGTTTTTAAACCAGGCTATTCCTTTTTTCTCTAACATTATGTTTGTGTATGGCACAAGTCGGTTTAACATTGATTGTTCTTGCTTTCAACGCATTTCGATCTTTCAAAAGCAAAATCGTGTCCATTTTAGTGAGATCCCTTGTTCAACATATGACCCTGACCTGAATATCAGCTGGTGAAACATTACTAAAGCAAAATGCAATAATTTCTCAAGATTGGCTTGAAAAGCTTCCCAGATGCTTTCTCTGGTGAAAGACTCAGGTCAGTGCTGGAATGCAGGAATGACTGTGCAAATACACCATTTTAACTTTCATGGGGTAATTTTAATAAGGTTGTTAAACATTTTGGTTGGAAATCACAAATCGCCAGTATAGATTAAGCTTCACATACAATTACCTGGTAACTGGGAACCAAATGTAGTCCACATAATACACCAATTCCTGATCACATGACTATTTATAACCAATCAGACTGCAGAAACTTTGGTTAATTCATAACAATTGGAATTAGATGGGGATAGAGTGTCTGCTATAATAGGTTTCCTTTATCTGTGAGTAAGAGTGTCATCTGTGACAGGTATCTTTTATATAGGAATGAGGGTGTCTTCTAAAACTGGTATCCATTATATGGGAGTGGGGTATCTGCTATATGGGAGTGGGGTATCCATTATATGGGAGTGGGATATCCATTATATGGGAGTGGGGTATCTGCTATATGCAGCCTTTGGAGAGTATACTGATGATATGTATTCAGAAGAGACAGAAGATGACTTTGATTTCTGACTTTGATTCTTTTTGACTTTTGTGATATTTATCTCTGGGTAGACCTAAGATCACCTTACAATTTTCAGGCCTTTTGTGATATTGATTTCAGGGGGACACAAGATGACTTTATGACTTTTAGATATTCTGTGATATTTATCTCACGGAAAACAAAAGATTACTTTTTGACTTTATTCCTTTGGTGATATATCAGGGTGACACAAGGTGACTACATGACTTTTAGGCTTTTGATGATATTTATCTCATGGAAAAAACAAGATACTCTATGACTTTTGGGCCGTTGGTGATATTTATCTTAGTGAGAGACATGATTTCATTTCTTTTAGTCCTTTTGAGTTATTTATCTTTAGGTGACACAAGATGACTTTTTTTAACTTCTCTGATGATATTTATCTCAATGAGATACAAGATGACTTCTGGACGTTTAGGACTTTGATGATATTTATCTCATGGGAAACAAAAGATGACTTTATGGCTTTTGGGCCTTTGGTGATATTGATTTCGGGGAGACACACGATGACTTCATGACTTTTAGGCCTTTAACGAAATTTATCTCATTGGAGAGAAAAAATAACTAAATTACTTTCAGGTCTTTTGTGATATTTATCTCTGGGGAGACATAAAATGGCTTATGGCTTTTTGATCTTTGGTGATATTTATCTTGAAGGGACAAAATATGTCACTGTAAATCATCCTATTTTTGCATCATCAATTTTTGAATGAATTTACTAACAACATATTCAAGGCTGCATTTAAAAAATTTGGTTTCCTAAGATGTAATTTCCAAATCATGAAATCTGTTGCTATTAATAGTAACAAAATTTTTATGACTTCTGTTTTCTTACTATATTCTTAAGAAATGTGAAAAATCTCACACTGGAAAAATTTGAGGTTAACTTTATTTTGTAATTCAATAGATGTAACACTGACAATACCAGTCTGTGATACTGACCATACCAGGTTGTAAAACTGTAACAGTACCAGTCTGTAAGACTGACAACATCAGGATGTAACACTGTGACAATACCACCCTGTAAGACTGACAACACCAGGATATAACTGTGACAATATCAGCCTGTAAGACTGACATCAGGATGAAACACTGTGGCAATACCATCCTGTATGAATGACAACACCAGGATGTAACACTGTGACAATACCATCCTGTAAGACTGACAACACCAGGATGTAACAATGTGACAATACCAGTCTGTAAGAATGACAATACCAGGCTGTAACAATGTGACAGTACCAGGCTGTAACAATGAGACAATACCAGCCTGTGCGACTGATAATACTGGGTTTGAAACACTAACAGTACCAACCTGTAACATTCTGATAATAACCACCCACAGCACACTGACAGTACCAGTCTGTAATATTGTGGCAATACCAATCTGCAAAACTGACATTGCCTGCCTGTAACAATGTGACAGTATCAGCCTGAAACACTGATGTGGTTGTGACATAACCAAACTGTAAGTGTTGCAATACCTGCCTGCAATACTCCGACAATACCAGCCTGTAACACTTCCATGAATGTGACAATACCAGCCTGTAACACTTCTCTGATTGTGACAATACCAGCCCGTAACACTTATTTGATGGTGACAACAGCAACCTGTAACACTTACGTGATTGTGACAATACCAGCATTAACACTTGCTTGATTGTGACAATACCAGCCTGTAACACTTACTTGGCTGTGACAATATCTCCTATTTTGATATTCCTTTCTTCTATTTCATGTCGACCTTTAATAATGACATCTCCATCATCTGCTTCCTTCTCTTCGTGGATCTTTAATGAAGCCAGCACAAGATCATCCCTTACTCTGGAAGAGGACAAAAAAATATCAACATATTATTATGAATAATTCCAGAATGATAAAAACAAGGTAACACGAAAAACATCTTTATTATTGCAATTTTTGGAGAATATTAAAAAAGTACATATAGCAAGCAACAAAGCATGTATTTTATATTCTACTCAGACAATCAGTATCTGAATAAACAGCCAAGATATACATCACAATTATATAATAAGTTTTATGATACACTAGCAGATGGCCCAAACTACATGCAGTGGAAATATAAAAATGGAAAAAAGCAAATAAAAACTCTGAAAATGACCACACTCGTAACTGACCTAAGAGCCTCTATGGTGCAGTAAAATTGCCTATTCACTGCACTATGCATGCAAGATACATATCTTTAAATGACAATTATTTTTTATTTGGATCCTCATACAACATATTCCTTTGGAAGTCATTATTTACAGGCCCTGAGAAGCACATATGACAAAACCAATGCTAAAGTACATGGAAATTTTTGGACAAGATCAACCTAAAGGTGTGATTTGGTACAATCCAGATTGAATGTCATGCGCTGTGATGTCACAATGAAAGTTAACCATGTTGATAAACAAATCTGTACCACCTTTATTGTGACTATTAGACTCGACATGATCTTTTTTTGACCCAGTTCAGTACCTGGCCACCATTGTAAAAATCCATAATGATCGATAATTATTGTCTAGAAGTTTCTTGATGACAGTAAAGATGCAGAGTATTCAATAATCAGGACTGAACAGAGTCTTGGCAAACAAAATTAGTGTTATATTTTGAAACAACAATTTATAATTAATTTAAGATGAGTAAATAAATATAAAAGCATGCTCTGTTGTTGTTGTTGTTGTTATAGGGTTTAACGCCATTTTTCAGCACAAGATAGGCTATACATGGCAGCCAGTATAAATGGTGGGGGAGGAACCAGGGAAAACCCTGGAAAGAACCACTGACCCACGAGAAGCTACTGGCAAGCTTTCTCACGTACCCACATTGGCTGAGCCTGAGACTTGAACCCACACAGACAGAGGTGAGATGGCAGTGATCCGTAATGGTAAGCGATTTAGACCACTTGGCCACTTGTGGCCCCCTGCATAATCTGTATAGTTTTACTATAATAAAAGTGCCTATTCACTGCATTAAGCATGTAAGAAATTTGACATTTAGTAAAAGTGCCTATTCACTGCATTAAGCATGTAAGAAATTTGACATTTAGTAAAAGTGCCTATTCACTGCATTAAGTATGTAAGAAATCTGACATTTAGTAAAAGTGTCTATTCAATGCATTAAGCATGTAAGAAATCTGACAATAAGTAAAAGCATCTATTCACTGCATCATGGATTTAAGATACAGAGCTGCCAACCCTCCAAACTCACATTTAGTGAAAACAGGAATAAAAATTAGTGAATTCCGAAATTAGTGAAAAATACCATGACACTTGGATGGTAAGCACCGTATTATAAGAAAATCTCAAAGTAAAACACGTTCTTTACACTATATGCTTGTACAAATATATTTTTTGTAGTCCTATTTACTGATATACATAAACTTCACTTGTTCTTATGCTGTGACAGACTTGAACTTCCTCAATTGGTCTATACTAAAATTGTTTTCAAAACAGTTCAAATTGATTGAAGACATTTTCATGTGAAGCACCAAGTTTTCTGTGGCTTTCTTCAAACTTGCTTTCATTATTGCAGCATATGGTTCTTCCACAGACAATCTGGAAGCAATCTTAGCATCCAAGAACATTTCTGGACAAATCTTTAGCATGATCTCCAACATAAAAGGGCAGGTTATGTTCAACTTAAAAACCCCACACAAAATTCTTCAACATTGGTAGCTTGCATGTCTTCAGTCGATGGCATAAAGTATTTCAGCGCTGAAACCTGCTGGATGCTCTTAATTTTCGCAATATCTATGTGCTTTTTGCTAGCAATGTGCTTCTTCACATCATCTCTGCCATCATGTCCAATGCTAACATCTGAGGCACACTATGCGAAAAAAGCATGATGTAGATCCTTCTTCGATGGCAGAATGCATGGCCAATTTTTTATGTATTGAAAACTAATCTTCACTTTTTGGGGACTATATTTCTTTTCCATGGTGGTGAAGAGATTTTAACTGTAGCTTAATTACAGCAGGATATTAATCTAGAAAATGTGACATGGGGGAAATATGTAAAAGATCATGTTATTACAGTGACAATGAAAAGAAGAACAAAAATTCCAAACATAATATAGATCTAGTTCCAAGATCTTAGTAAAATTGCCAGGCGAACAGATAAAAAGGTTTAAAATCAAACCAAAAGGAACAAATTCACTCACATTTATCCAATACTACAGAATATACATGTACATAACAAAAATTCAAACATGTGTTCTTCTAATTAGTGGTTGTGGCACATGTGCAAAAAATATGCAATCAAACAAATACTGGTAAAGCAAGATACACAATAATTTTTCAATATCTCACAAATTCCTACACTCATCTAGCACAATACACAATAATCTTTCTTTATCTCACAAATTCCTACACTCATCTATTTTGAAAATAGCCAACATTGTTTGCAGTTAAAGTAGCCTACAGGGCAAACCGTACCAATTGGATATAGTTCTACTAATATTGCAACTAGCAGCATGAGATGGTTATCAGCATCACAGCTGATTTTGCAATTAGCACTTGAAGGCATATGGTTATTTTATTCATGATTTAAGCCAATAAAGAAATTTGGAATTTGTGATATTGTTATATGTGGAATGAATCCATGCATAGCTATAAAGGGTGGTGAAATTCACACTAAAATCATCATGGCTGGCAGCTCTGAAGATATTCTAAATTTAGTCAAAGTGCATATTCACTGCATTAGGCATAAGATATTCTAAACTTAGTCAAAGTGCATATTCACTGCATTAGGCATAAGATATTCTAAATTTAGTCAAAGTGCATATTCACTGCATTATGTGCAAGATCTTCAGCATTTAATAAAGTGTCTATTCAATGCACTATGCATGTAAGATATTTAATATTTAGCCCAAGTGCATATACACTGCATTAGGCATAAGATATTCAACATTTAGTCAAAGTGCATATTCACTGCATTATGTGTGAGATATTCAACATTTAGTCACAGTGCATATTCACCGCATTATGTGTGAGATATTCAACATTTAGTCAAAGCACATATTCACTGCATTATGCAGGAGATATTCAACATTTAGTCACAATGCATATTCACCGCATTATGTGTGAGATATTCAACATTTAGTCAAGCACATATTCACTGCACTATGCATGCAAGGTATTAAACATTTAGTAAAAGTGCCTATTCACTGTATTATGCATTAGATATTCAAGATTTAGTCACAGTGCATATTCACTGCACTATGCATGTAAGATATTCAACAGTTAGTCTAAATGTGATTCTTCATATCTTTCAATATAAAAGCTGCACAAGATAGTTGCCATGGTGTATTTTCGAGCAAGCACTAAACTGGGTGTTATTTGCTGATTTACCATTCAATTACTCTAATGCTGTCAAAACAATCCAAGAGTCACTGTACTTACTCCTTTATGATAAGCGGATTCACTTGGCCTACTTCAAACTGATGACGTTCCAAAACATCATCCAGATGCTGCAAAACAAAAACAAAATACATGGCTAACAAAAAAATTTAAGTGCCATCAAAAGAAACAAAACTTTTAATTTTCTCTCGCTGCAATTATTCTATTATCAATATTTCCTCTGCTATGCCTTTATTATAAAAATGTGGACGAGGTGATGTTTTAAGTGCTGGTATCTTTTTGGATTTTTATCATAGCTTTAATATTCACAGTCACATCGTTATGATGTCTGCATTGTGGTAGTTTATAATGAAGTCACAGACATGTAGCATCATGTACCACCCAGTCACATTATCCAGACACCAGGCTGACCAGTCCTAACACTAACCTCTTAATGCTGAGCGCAAAGCGAGGCAGCTACTAGTACCATTTTTAAAAGTCTTTGGTATCATTTGGCCAGGGTTCAAACCCGTGACCTCCTGCATCCAAGGCTCATGTTTTAAGATGCACTAAATTTAATTAAATGTATTACAATTTGATTGTTAAATCTGTAGCTTCAATCACTTGTCCAAAATTAATATCAAGATTTAAAACAAAACACTGAATCAGCTGTATCCTACATTTCATCCATGCTTTCAGAAGAAACATAGGATTCCACATAAAACTCATTTCAAATTAAATTCATTCAAAACAAAATCTGAAAACTTACTATCTTTTCCAAGCAGTTTGAGCAAAAGTAACTACTTTCAAAAATTACACTGAGAATGAACCATGATTTTGGATTCTCTTTATCACAGGATGATAGATAAGACTTAATCCAGCCATTGCCAACTTGGTAGCAAAATGGATTTGAAAAACAACTGGATGCAAGAATTACACTTGGATGTCTTGGATAAACAATTTCCCTTCCATGATGCTGTGGTGTCATTTGCGACATCAGAAAGTGTTATTTTGTAATGTGCAATTTAAGTACGAAAAGGGTTTATTAACTTGTATGAGGAATAAATCAAATAATGGAACAGATCAAAGTACAGATTCAATTTCTCTTCATAGTGAGCCATGTACACATTTTCTTTTGAAATGATACTAGGGTAAGACTGGAATTCAGAATCAAACAAATACTGAAGCAAGTGGATATATATGAAAGAACAAGTAAAAAGATGAATTCAGCTGAGGTTTCCTAATGCAATTAATCATCAAGCAATAAATGCAAAGTCTTGGTCAGATTCTAATGTGACTCCTACCAACCTCTGCCAATCAAGAATCTGGTATAAAAAGAACATTCTTCTTATGATGCTGGAATGAAGCTTTACCCAAAATTGTAAAAGTGATCTCATTGGCTGATGAGATAATGTGAAATCATATGTTATTGTGATGATGATATGAAGGCTCTGAGCTTTCCCCAAAATCGTAAAAGTGATCTCATTGGCTGATGAAATTATCTTAGATCTTATGTTGTGGTGCTGATGAGATACCATATTTCTCACATGCATGGACAGTTTCCCTGGTTGATTGAGACATACTTCCAACAAAGGCATCTGTTTACAAAGTGATGTTAAATACTATCCATTTGAACTTTCATTTTAATTTAGGCTCAAATGGTTGCTGAAACTCTGTCTAGAAAACTCGGATAAAGGGAGGGATGTCTCTACAGTCTTACTTCTGCAAAGTCTGACAGAAGATCTTTCTACTGGTAACAGAAACCATTGAAGAATCTAACCATACTCTTATAGATGTCACAGAATCACAAGACAGCTAGCTGAATGATTCTATAAATGCAAGCAACAAAATTATTATTCACCTAAAAACATACAAAGCACATTTTCTGTTAGTATGTCCCAATAATATAGAACTATACAAACCCTTTTGGATGGGAGGTAAGCCAACTGACCAGCACCATGACCTCTCAAAATGACTAGGATAAAGTCATCCTTGATAACAAGCACCTCAGATTTCAATCCTTGTCCCTCCTTAATCTGGAAATGGAAACAATGGTAAGTTGGGGCACACAAGTAAATCTAGAGGATCCCAATTTCTTCCTAAGGCTCTGGCGAATTGGGAGATTTACAAACCATGTCTTACTTTCTTAAATGATGAATTACTTCAATAAACAAAAAGGTCAGGGTCTGTATGAACACCCCAGATCTGAAGCATTGCTGTAAAATGTGACCTTTGCTCCAAGGTCATAAGGCTGACTGTGCATGTCATAGATTGAAGTGTTTAACTTTCATTAAGTATGAACAAAATCAAGCAAGGGTTTAGATCAATGCTTCTTAACCCATGGGTCACGACCCAAAACTGGGTCGCCATGATGTTTTGAGAGGGTCACCTACATCAATTTGAAATTTACTACCCATCTGGTTCTTTTTAGCATTTGATGGGTCACCAGGCTAACACCAGAAACCAAATGTGGGTCGCTGCCCAAAAAGGTTAAGAACCAGAACAAGAAGTATTAACAAAAGACATCAATAGGGTTTAGGAAATAAAAACGTATGAAAATCAATTTGACCAAAACCTTAACGCAAATATTCTTTGATTTTGACCATGAACTCAAGATCACTAGGGTGAGTGGATGTGTCAAGGAATGAACAGTTTTAGTCTCATACTTTATTTCAAGTATGATGAAAATCTATCAGTGAAGAAATTTATAAAAATGAACTACTTGAGCCACAACCTTAAGGCAATATTTTTTTATGACTGTGATCTTAACTCATTGGTTAAAGGGACGAGTTAGCATAACGAGAATGAATTGTCTTAGCTTCATAATGACTCATACCAAGTATGATGAGAATCTACCAGTGGGTTTAGAAAGCATATGCAAAAACAAAAACATTATCCAAAACCTTGATGAACTGCTGACACCACCAACACTTCCAGCAGAAACATGACTACCATGTATCTTTCCACTAACATGGTTTTGACAACAAATCCTATAAATATTACTTTCAAAAAGGGGGCTTTTTAAAAGCAACAACAATAGGAATCATTTAATTGACATGTACAATGTTGATGTTTGGGTACACCACTGTTGCAAAATCACACATGTCAAATCATCTGGAATCATCCTGTTAGATAAGAATGTAAAATCTACATTTCGGGAACAAAGATATGTCAAATTTGTTTAAATTCTGGATAGATTCCTCCATATTTAAATGTTTGGTTTTGTTGGCTTTATTGGTACTTTTAATGCATTTATGACCATAAAATGCTGAAGAAATGGGAGCAAGGTGCCTTTCCCAAGGACACACTGAGGCAGCCAACCTGGGTCGGTATCAAACCCACAAACCATAGATTATGAGTCTACTACATAAACAACCATGGCTCCCCTAGATATTTAAATGAGAATTGTACACTTTAAGTAGCATGAAGCAGGCGACTCAATACATACCTCAGTGAAGTGGTTCTCTCTACACTGAAAGACCTGCCAGAACATTGCATTGTGCTGTGTTTTCCACTACATTCAAGTCCCTTTAACATGAAACTTCAGCAGCAACTCTAAATATCATTGATGTCAGCAACACTAGTGCCACTGGCAACAAAGTGGTTAGGGTAATACCCATATCTCAGGCAAGAAAAGAATCATGGCAATGTAATTGAAAGAGACTGAAATGTCAAGGCAAAGTTGAAGAATATGACTGAAATTTCAAGGCACAGTATCAAAAAGAGAATGAAATGTTGTGATGCATTGTTAGAAAGAGACTGAAATGTCTAGGCACAGTATTAGAAGAGGCTGAAATGTTGAGACACAGTATTAGAAAGAGACTTAAATGTCAAGGCACAGAATTGGAAAGAGACTGAAATGTCTAGGCACAGTATTAGAAAGAAACTGAAATGTCTAGGCACAGTATTAGAGACTGAAATGTAGCGGCACAGTATCAGAATGAGACTGAAATGTCAAGGAACAGTATTGGAAAGAGTATGAAATATCAAGGCACAGTATTAGAAAGAGATTGAAATGTTGGGGTACAGTATTAGAAAGAGACTGAAATGTCTAGGCTGAGGATTGGCAACCTACGTCACACGTGCCACAAGGTGGCACATCAAGAGGTTTTGTGTGGCATGCAAAGGGCATCCAAAAATCGCAATTTTAACAGTGTTACTCTCTCATTGGTAGCACACACTCATTCATTTTGTAATTAATCCAGAAAAAAGTGGCACATTATGTAAAATGGGTTGCCAACCCCTGGTTTAGGCACACTATTGGAAAGAGACTGAAATGTCAAGACAGTATTAGAAAGAGATTGAAATGTTGCGGCACAGAATTAGAAAAAGACTGAAATGTTGAGGCACAGTATTAGAAAAAGACTGAAATGTTGAGGCACTGTCTTAGAAAAAGACTGAAATGTTGAGGCACTGTCTTAGAAAAAGACTGAAATGTTGAGGCAAAGTATTAGAAAAATATTGAAATGTTGAGGCAAAGTATTATAAAAAGACTGAAATGTTGAGACACTGTCTTAGAAAAAGACTGAAATGTTGAGGCAAAGAATTAAAAATAGACTGACATGTTGAGGCACAATATTAGGCAAAGACTGAGATGTTGAGGCAAAGTATATACCTGTGTATAGCGATTCTTCTTAAGACTCTTGACCTTGCTGATGAGATTTTTCTTCATCGACAGCTCTACTTGAAGTTTAACCAGGTCACACACCAACACCAGACACTCTAAATCTTTTTCCAAGTCAAATGTGCCTGAAAACGAATGAAACAAACTTTACCATGTGATGCTGACATAAATTTATTTTAAAAAATATATATTATAACATAGTAACTCATTGATATGCCAAACTGTGATACATATAACACAGCAACACTTATGCCAAACTTTGATACACATAATCCAGAAAAATATATGCCAAACTGTGACACATTTAACACAGCAACAAAGCAAGTACAGCCAAGTCCTTACATTTAGGTAATAAATAAAACATCCAATAATTAGATAAAAAGGCCTAAACAATATGAAATTTATTCGACAATAACAAAATAACTGCAATATTCAAACTTTTGACAGCAAGGCAAGAAATTAATATGATACAATGTGCCATATGTCAAGCAAAAATTGCAATTCATGTCTGTATAACACAGGTATGTCACATGCTCATATTACCATTAGTAATTGATAAAATCCATTCACAAATAGTGAGACTACTTTTTTACCAAGATTTATCTGTAGCTAGAACCCCATTCAGACAAGGTCAGGACAATGTTATCCACAGGAGGTCTTAAAATTATGTATTAAAATGTTATCCTTCAACTTACACCTGTCACTCTCTGCAGTACAGACCTTGGGATCATCCCATGTCATTAGAATGGGAGCAGCCCAGCTCTTGGGTAGGAACTGTTCTGCGATCACCCCTGTACAAACCTTGGGATCATCGTAGGTTAGTAGAATATTAGAATAAGGGGTATAGTAAGACTGGGATAAATCTGCCTTAGGCCTATTCCTTTTTTTTCAAGTGAGTATCCGTTAGAAAACAATGATCAATGCATATATGCATGTAATATTATTCAACTGGTTTTATAAATTCCATATTGAATGAACACTCATGTAAGATTCACTTTTACCATGTTCCATGTTGTCCCTTGGTATAAGGCCTAGAACTCCATATCTAATGAACACTAGTATAAGATTCACTATTTATCGTGTTCCATGTAGTCCTTTCGTGTAAGGCATAGATTTCCATATCTAATGAGCAATGAATAACATTTATGATTTACCATGTTCCATGTAGTTCTTTCATGTAAGGCATAGATTTCCATATCTAATGAACAATGAATAACATGTATGGTTTACCATCTTCCATGTGGTCCTTAGATATAAGGCCTCGAACTCCATTTTCCAGCTGGCACACAAGGCCTTCCTCTGTATTCTCTATGATCCTGACTTTGACAATACTTCCAGGGATAATCTGGGCCACTCTGCCTTTTGCATCTTGTATCCAAAAAATAAATAAAAGTGAAGATAACCAATCCAAAATTCAGTGAACCTTTCTCAAGGAGTTACAAGCAATTAAGCAGATCAGGTATGAAAATTCAAATGAATAGGTAAGTGTCAAATCAGATGAATAGGTCCATGACCAATCAGATGAGGTGATTAAAAAAGTGTCCATTCAGATGAATAGGTATGTGTCCATTTAGATGAAAAAGTGTTCAATCAGAAGAATAGATATGCATCCAATCAGATGAGTATGTAAGGTACTTATCAGAAGCATCCAATCAGATGAAAAAGGTAGCATCCAACCAGAAGAGTATGTATGATTCTTATCAGAAGCATCCAACCAGATGAATAAGTAAGCATCCAATCAGATGAGTATGTAAGTGCCCAATCAGATAAATATGTTTTTGTCCAATCAGATAAATAGGTAAGTGTCCAAGGTTGCTTATTCAATTGTCTATAATGTATGACAAGTAGTTATGATTGTAAAAAAAGCTGCAGGAAAGTCTGGCTTTTGACTTCTATTCATCTGTTGTGATCGGCTGTATTCATCTGTTGTGATCGGCTGTATATAGAAGCACCAACCACTTAACATTATATCTGATATATTGTTTAAATTTCAGTACAAAAATGTACAGGGTATTTATGGTTATTGTATCACATTACTCTATATTATCTTTCTTCTCTACTTCTTTATTTCATTTGATTAGAAGTAGTTAATTATTTTAATTTTATTAAATCTACATGCACATATAAATTAATCAAACATATACTACCTTCTTTGCTTATTGTACCTTTTCTCTGACATGATTACATGTATGTTACATGTACTAATAAAAGAAATCTAAAATACCAAATACAATATACATTCTGTCTTTCAGATGTATCTTTCTTAAACATATTTTCTCTTTTCTGACCTTACTGTGCTAGAATTAATTACAAAAGAAAGACACAAAAAATTAACCAAAACTTCACAGATGATGAAAAAACCCCTATTAAGCAGTCACCTCCCTTGGGAAGCCAAACTGGCATCCTCCCACAGGTAGTTGCTTAAGAGAGATTGTACTAAATATATTTCTCATTACAATCGTGCAACAGAAACTTACTCTTCTTCTTCCTGTATTTTGTTATCACTGCCTCCCTTTGCTCTAAGAAGTTCCGTAACAGATGAAGTCCAATGGATGTATCACCATGGTAACAGTCTGTCATCCTCAAGCTGACTAGAAACCTTTTGTTATCAATGTCTATATCAGTTACCTTGGCAACAACAGTCTGCCCTGGGGTGTAAACACTAGAGAGTTCAGGTAATCTTCTATCAACTGCAAACTGTGGGAAACAGAGACACAAGGAGATTAAGTGATATTACGGCTACAAGTAAACTGAGTGATGTGTTGGCTGTGTGAGACAGAGACACAAGAATGAATTATGTAGTGTCTGTGTGAGATAGTAAGAAAGAGATAAGAGATTAGGTGAATTAAGTGATTATTTGGCTATGGGAGACAGAAAGAGATTAAGTGATCTAAATGATGTTTTGGCAATGAGAGACAAACACTAGAAGACTGAGTGATTGGTTGGCAATGTGAGACAGAGATATAAGGAGACAAGTGATGTGTAGGCTATGGAAGACTGAGAAATAATGAGACAGAGTAATGTGTTTGACTATGGGAAATGGAAACAAGGAAATTGAATGATGGGCTATGGGAGATGGAGACACAAGGAAACTAAATGTGTGGGCTATGGGAGATGGAAACACAAGTAGAATGAAGGATGTGTGGGCAATGGGAGATGGAGACACAAGTAGACTGAAGGATGTGTGGGCAATGGGAGATGGAGACACAAGTAGACTGAAGGATGTGTGGGCAATGGGAGATGGAGACACAAGGAGACTGATGTGTAGATTATGGGGAGATGGAGACACAAAGAAAATGAATGATGCACTGGCTATGGAAGAAAAAAGGGAACTGAATGATGTGTGGGCAATGGGAGATGGAGACTCAAGGAAACTGAAAGATTGTGTGGGCTATGGGAGATGAAGTCACAAGAAGACTGAATGATGCACTGGCTATGGGAGATGGAGACAAAAGGAAACTGAAAGATTGTGTGGGCTATGGGAGATGGAGACACAAGGAGAATGAATGATATACTTGCTATAGGAGATGGAGACACAAGGAGACTGAATGATGTGTGGGCTAAGGGAGATGGAGAAATGGAGACTCAATGATGTGTGAGCTAAGGGAGATAGAGACACAAGGAAAGTGAACGATGTGCTGACTGTTAATATACTGCATAGACTGGAATGTATATTGCAATGCCTCATAATTCCAAGGATGTGCCCCCACCCCATTTTTGTTTCAAATCAAAAAATCCTAAAAAAAAACAAAATGCCCTTAGCCTGAAGCAATTGCTTACCGGACTGAGATCTGATTCCAAAACAACAACCAAATGCAAGAGAAATTTTTTGCCAATAAATTTATGTCAGTGGGAAACTTTCTGATGATGGGTTTATATCATTTGTTAAACTCTGTAAGGCCTTCAAGCTAGGAAGCCTATCTTTCAAATTTACTCAAATTCCATTGCCCAGTTTATGCAAGAATGTTGTTAAAGGATATTCTACTTTTTGTAACAGCAGCCATATTTCTGACGGTGGATCGGCATCACCTGAACAAATCTGAAACCCCTTAATGCCAGTATGTTCTCTGTTACACACCTAACAGCAAATCAGCATATTTATATAAAGTCTGAAATCCCTTCATACCAGTATGTTCTCTGTCAAATTCAGTTGAGCAATGTAGACGAAGTCATTTAAAGTTTTATTCTCTTTCAGTAACTGATGCTACCTTTAATGGTAGATCTGGAATCTTTGTAAAACTTTAAAAGACTTTCTGCCAGGAAGCTTTTTGTTAAGTATGGTTAAACTCAGCCCAATGACATGCTGTGGTAACCAATCAGGGCTGATCCAATACTGGGAATCGAACTAACACACTTCTGGACAGGAGTCCAATGAGTCCAATGCCTGAACAACTGAGAAACTGTGACTGAACTCCATAATGTGTTTTTGGGCATAATGAGTATCCTCGATACAACATAACCTTCAAAATGTTGCTGTAAAATGCCAACAAACAAAGAGTCCATCAAAGGAACTGATGCTCCAATGGCTGAAAAGAATTTCCAGGGATTCAAAGATAAGACCATTTTTCCTTTTAACTGCGGAGTGCTGAAACCATCTTTGATATTCTTCAGTGATAACAAGATTTTCAAAATTAACTGCTGTGGTGGACATTACTGGACATCAACTTTGCACCAACAAGGCATCATAAGAACTCTTTTGGTAGAAACGCCATGTTGATATGACTTTCAGTTTTGGAGGACCAACGATAACAAGATTTTCATGATCAATGCAATGGTGGTCATATTCAATATCAGATTGGAATCATTTCTATTTAGCACCAACAAGACATCATAAGAAGTCTTTGGGAGAAAGCACAATTCTGATATGACCAGCCATCTAGGATAAATAGTGGCAACAAAGTTTCAAGATGGCCATTGTGGCAGTCACAATTATAAGTTGGACTGGGATCATTTTTCTTTACACCAACTAGACATCATAATACGTCATTCAGTGAAATCCTGACATGACCATTCATTCTGGAGAAATAGAGATAAGATTTTTCAAGATGGCCACTGCAGCAGGCATGCTGACTGTCTGAATGGCACCATTAGGACCAGATTGACATCATAAAAGACCATTTATTAAAACATCATGCCGATACGACCATCCATTCATGAGTAGTGATAACAATATTCTCAATATGGCCACTGTTGTAGCCATATTAGACCTTAGACTGATAACATTTTCATTCTGAATTACCGTTACAACATATATAAAGAAGCCTTCTGGTTCAAACCCCAATTCTGGAGAATTAGCAATAACAAGATTTTCAAAATGGCCACTGAGGCAGCCATATCGACATCTGATCGGCATCATTTTCATTTAGAACCAATCAGACATCATAAAAAGTCTTCTGGTGAAAACCCCATTACAGTATCATTTTCCATTCAGCTGGATTAGCAACAATAAGATTTCTTAAATGGCCACTGTGGCAGCCATATCAGACATCAGATCAGCACTATTTCATTTCAGACCAACTAGACATAAAAAAGTCTTCTGGAGAAAAACCCACGGCAATATTACATTATGTTCAGGAGAAGTAGTGATAAGAAGATTTTCAAGATGACCACTGTGGAAGTCATACTGGACATCAGATCAGACCCATTTTCATTTAGAAACAACTAGACCTTGTGAGAAGTCTTTAAGTGAAATCCCCACTTTGATAAAACTATCCATTCCAGAAAAGTGGCAATTGAAAGAATTTTAAGATGGCCACTTAAGGTGCCATATTGTATATCAGATTGGCACAATTTTCATTTAGGAACAGACATCAAACAATGTTGTCTAATAAAAACTCCATGTTAATAAGGCTATCATATACTCTCGATTATAAGTCAAAGCTTTTTTTCATCAAAATTCAATTCATACAAAGGAGACACATCTGATAAAAGAAATGCAAAAGGTTTGATAAATCTTGGTGTAAAACTGGAAACTCTATATGCATCTAGTATGTACAAATATTGTCAATTAAAATATTTTTACATTCTCATGCCACTATTCCCATTAAGAAATGAATATATGGTATGCAACTGTGTTTATTTGTTTCATGACAGTATTCATTACACAATACTTGTATCTGCAGTTATTTGGATTTTATTAATTAGAAAATATAGTGGGTAAATTAAATACTACCTGCTGCAAAGGGAAGTGTACATCAAAACTGTATTTGGTTTTTACAATCAAGTATATTGCTTTCATTTTCATGCAAGTTCGAACAACCTGTATGTGTATTATATTTTGTGTTTTGCTGTATAGACACTGTTTGTCTTTATGCAATAAAAGTTTTGATTTGATTTTATTTTCTTTTTCCATAAGCCAGACCTAATTCCCAAGTGATCTGCCAGTGCACATGGGGCTGATAAAACTCTGGCTTGTAAAGGCAACACTCACTTTGTTTTCAAGGTGACAATATATTTGATCGAGCTGCAAATTTGGTTTTTGTTCAGTGCCAAGTAGGATCCTACAACTCCATGAACACTTAACCATAATCCCTTAGTACTCTCTTTGTCTTCCCACTTGACAACCCTCTTATCAAGCCACACATTTGATACTTGTTATCAACAGAGGGTGTTTATTTTGCCACACAAGTGACACCTGTTCAGTTGCATCCTTTAAAAGATTTCACAGACTGTATGATCAAAGTCTCTCTCTCTCTCCACATAAACAACTGCTTAATCCTTGTAAATTTAGGCTTTTTCATTGCCATATTTTGATATGAACAGCATCCATACTTTTAAAATGAGGAAGGAAAAAAGCAGACTAAATGGTTCTCTTAAGTGGAGATTTAGAAATAAAACACTTGATATTTTTCACATTTTTTTTCCATTTGACTATAAAGCTTTCATATTTGGGCACACCTGTATTAAAAGAACATTTTAACAATTTTTTTTAAAAGAAAGATGTCAACTTTGGAGCGGAGTCTAAATCAGAAAAAAAACCGTCATTAAACTTTTATTGGTTAACTTTACCTTTATTAAGGAGCTATGATACAATGTTTAGTATGTTCAGCACTTTCATCATGTGTGTAACATTGTTGCAATGCTTTATTGTTTAGCATGGTCTGAGGTTAGTGATGGCATTTCAAAATGCAATGCTATACTGTTTAGCATTCTTTGAAAGTGGGATCCTAAATTTTTAGTGGTTCTAGGGAGACATTTTTTTTCTCCAAAAAAAAAACAACCTGGTTTCAGTATACAGTAAAACTCCTCAAAACTGAAGCCTCTGTATATCGGAATCCTCTCAAAACTGAAATATTTTTAAAGTCCTGAATTTTTCCTTCTTTAACCTTGCTGCAAACCCCAGAGTACAAAAATACTGACTGCTTGTGACAAAAATTATGATTTTCAGGAACAAATACTGATTTTTAAATCTTTAATGTATAGGTAACTACTTACAACATCTACAACCATCAGTAAAACCAGGCATTAATTTGGTTAATTACATTCTTGCACCCTCTGAGTAAGTTTATTAGATACAGGCTGTTTATAGGAGCCTTCTCCAAACCTTGTCTTGTCAATGATTATTGATTGCAATGCACCATCTTTCACTGATGATCTGAATTCTATACAACTGGTTTTTACTGAACTGAAAATACTCTCACAATCACCATTAGAGTGTGGTAAAGAAAGAAGTCCTAACATACAATAACTCTGATGACTGTTTTCATTCTAGTTCATATGTAATCCTTTGTGATTTTACTGTCTGGAAAATGTGTGCAAAATAAATTGCCAGTATCACTAGCAACTGAGGAAGGTTTCTTTCTAAACGAAAGTTAGAAAAATGAAATTCTGATCAAATTACACCAAAGTTCACTCTGGTATTTATAAACGTTGCAAGTTTAGACTGTACTGTTGATGATGAAGCAGCAAGCTGATGTTTCTTAGCTTTTTCATGTTATTTTATGCCATGGGTGCCTAAATGCCCAACAGCAAAATCACAATTATACAATTTGCAAAACACAAAGTTTTCTCCTTAAATAGATGGTATACAAATTTAAACATGATGGCATAACTGTCCTTCCAGTTCTGTTTTCTTTTCTTTGCTGGAGAAAATTCTGAATCTTCTGCTTTCTTTTTCAGCATGATGAAGATCAGATACAGTGATAGCAGCAATGCTTTGCGCAATCCAATATGGTGGTTAAAGACTGGCATGATATAGCTCAATTTAACCAATTAACCAATTATATTTTAGAACTCTATATCCGTATATACATGAAATACAAATGCTCTAAGAATTGACCTGGGTGTCCATTCTAAACAGAAAATTTCAAGAAAGTTTTTAATTAGATCTTTTTATTTACAAAGATGGATTTTTTAACATGAAAAACATACACCCATTTCCAGGTCCAAAATACAGGACAAATACGGGAAAAATGGGATACTTGGCAGCTATGCTTTAATATCAGAATTTTTTCCCAGTAAACCAAAACCCTTCAACTCCAAATACTGAAACAAATTTTGATCTAAAATTGCATTTTACATTACCCTCCCCCCCCCATAAAACCAAAATTCACTTCAAAATTGTAAACTTATTTTAGCTTCTAAATATCTCACACATGCTGTAATAGATTAAAAATAGTTAGCGAATACTGCAGAAGACTTACATGTATCGGAAAATGTGTAATTTTTGCTTCCAGATATGCTGCTACTTTAGTGTTAAAATTATCATTTCACTAAATTTTTTTAAAACCGAATTATTATTTGAAAATGAAACCGACTTAATACCTTGAAAATATATAACACATAATTAATGGTCATTTCTGGAAAAGCTGGACAATGAAGATTTGCTCAGGCACCCCAAACAAGTCTAAGAGGATGATAATAAAAGGGAGTTGTTGCTAGTCTGTTTTTTTAAATTCTGGCCAAAGATTCACATATTTAGTTATAATGGTATCATGTGCTAACACACCTCAACACAAACTATGTGAATGAGGGACTAATGTCAACAATGCAGACCCTGGTAAATTACTGCACTACTGATAAGACCACTACTTCATTGAGTTTTGTGGCTATAAAGAGTTTAAGTAACTGGGAAAACATAATGACAAATAAACTTTGTTGGTGAAATCTCTGTTGATTGCCTGACAATGTGTAAACTAGACATAGTTACCTCTGGATTAAGCTTAGTTGGCAACATCTTTAATATTTGTCCAACAAGGAAGTAATCAACATGACTCAGTAATCTTTGTTTGTTGGATACTTTAATGGATAAACAAACCAAAGACAAGTTGATATAATGTTATTTGATAATTCCTATGACTGAGGTCCGGTTACTCCAAGTATGTGCCAATCAAAACCTTTGATCTAGGGGACAGGTCTGGCAAATACAGGGATTACGAGGTCTATCCCCTGAAAGTCTGTCATGGCATTCCAATGCTACACTGTTTACCATTCTCTAATAGGTGTTGTGGCACTTCAATGCTACAATGTTTTGCATTCTCCAAAAGTGTCAAGGCATTTCAATGCTACACTCTTTAACATTCTACAAAGGTGTCATCAATGCTGCACTCTTTAGCATTCTACAAAGGTGTCATCAATGCTACACTCTTTAGCATTCTACAAAGGTTTCATCAATGCTACACTCTTTAGCATTCTACAAAGGTGTCATCAATGCTACACTCATTAGCACTCTACAAAGGTGTCATCAATGCTGCACTCTTTAGTATTCTACAAAGGTGTCATCAATGCTACACTCTTTAGCATTCTACAAAGGTGTCATCAATGCTACACTCATTAGCACTCTACAAAGGTGTCATCAATGCTACACTCATTAGCACTCTACAAAGGTGTCATCAATGCTACACTCTTTAGTATTCTACAAAGGTGTCATCAATGCTGCACTCTTTAGCATTCTACAAAGGTGTCATCAATGCTGCACTCTTTAGCATTCTACAAAGGTGTCATCAATGCTGCACTCTTTAG